>CAUZXS010005760.1:0-17823 GCA_963585895.1 Sepioteuthis lessoniana | reverse complement strand
TATATGTATATATATATATGTATATATATATATGTGTGTATATATATATATATATGTGTGTATATATATATATGTATATATATATATATGTATATATATATATATATATATGTGTGTATATATATGTATGTATGTTTATATATGTATTTTTATTTTTTTTTTTTTATATATATATATATATATATATGTGTTGTGTGTATATATGTATAAGTGTGTGTATGTATGTTTATATATTCCTATTATAATATTTCTTCGTCTCCACTCACATGTAGCCTGTATTTACCATGCCCCACCACCATAAAGATTTGATATGGGCAATTTTTAAACTGTTCACGATTGATTTGAATTCAGTTTTCCTTCAAGACTGGTTGCCCTACCGAATTTAAAGACTTCAGTTTCATTACAATTACTAACTAAAAGGAGAATAGTCTGATTCTATACAAAATGCAAGTGGTCTAGTCATTGATTGCCATGTCTATTTTTTAGGCAATAACTACACTGGTTTTCAAAAATAAATTTTTGCTCTGAGGCAAGAATGGGGATAGGTGTTTTTTTTTTTTTTCTTAATTTTATATATGCTGAATTTAAATTTATATATAGTTTTGCTCTATCACCTATTTTTCTGGCTTTTGAATAGTGTCATTTTAGTATAAACAGAGAATATATGTGCATATTTCAAGAGTTGCAGCAGCTTATAACAGATAAAACAGTATAGATAAAGAACACTGATTGAATCAATATACTTGGATGACACAATTACACAATTCATAGTACCACAGACAGTCATAAGCATTTTCTTAGAAGATCTGGTATATTTTTCCTTCAGGATTTCACGCCAGAGCATCTAGCAGAAGTCTCCCATCATGCCAGGGTTCCATTTGCCGTAATAGTTGCTCTCCATCTTTGTAATGTCTTGGTGGACTCTTTCTCCATGCTCATCACTCACTGCTCCAAGGTTTGGCAGAAAGGAGTTGAGGTTGGAATGGAGAAAATGAATCTTGAGTGACATTCGGCACCCCATATCCTCGTAAGACTTAAGCAACTTTTCAATACAGGCTTGGTAATCTGGTATGCGTGTGTTACCAAGGAAACCACTACAGACTGACTTGAATGCTTCCCATGCTCTCAGTTCCTTTAATTTAAGAAGCTCCTCAAAATCAGTATCCTTCAGCACTTCTCAGATCTTAGGTCCGACAAAGATGCCCTCTTTGAGCTTAGCAGCACTAAGACCTGGGAACACAGTAGATAAGTGTTGAAAGGCTGCACCATTTTTGTGCAATGCCTTCACGAAATTCTTCATCAAACCAAGCTTGATGTGAAGAGGAGGAAGAAGCACCTTATTCGTGTCCACCAGAGGATTCTCCTTGAGGCTGTGTTCGCCAGGAACAAAAGTGTTTCCAGACCCCCAGTCTTTCTGCTTGTAATGCTGGGATACAGCTCGACTATCCCAGAGACAGAGAAAACAACAGTACTTTGTGAAGCCCGCTTGCATACCCATAAGACCAATGACCTTATTTGTTCTGATTCCTGAAACTGGTGATCCTTACATCTTCCTCAACTAGGTTCCACTGTTTAAGTTGAGAAGCCAAGAGCTCTGACTGCTGTTTTGACACATACAAATCACGAGCAAGATCATTCAGGTCTTCTTGCGTGATTCAGTGTGGCTCATTGCCACTTGTTCCTGAATATGTAGACTCAATATCTTCCAAAGATATTGACTCGGCAGAATCCTCCCTTGAAAGCATTTCTTCATCTGATGAGGGAAGAAGATCCTTATTTACTGGAGGTGTGGGTACAGGAAGATCATCTGAATGGGGAACGGGTCCCATAGCAGATCGAAGGTTGGGATACTTTATCTTTTTCCTAGAAGATGCATTGAAACCAGTTATATTAGTTAAACAAAAATAACAATCATCTGCGTAGTTTTGCGGCTCTCTCCAAACCATCGGGACTGCAAAGTTGAAAGCTACTTTCTTGCCATTAAACCATGCAGTTAGTCCATTGTAGCAGGATTTACAACAGATGTGTGGAGCGCAAGACTTGTCCTGATCACCAATTTTACTGTCAAAATAGTGAAAGTAGGCGGTTCTGAGGAGGGAAGTGATGGTTCAACGCTGTGCAACTGTTGTGAAGTCTCCCCACACGTAGCAGAAAGAATTGGCCTTATTGAGGCATCCTCGACATTTTGACATGCTTGAAGCCATTGTAGAATCTGAAAATATAACAAAGTAAAACTAGATGTGCATTTGAAAATGCAATACTAATATTTAGTAACCCAAAAGATGTGTAACACGATAGTTGAGGGACACCAACCTTCTGCGCTGCCTGCGAGACAACCTCTTCCAATGACTGCCAGAGTGTGGATTGAGACCTGCTGCCTTTAACTGTCAAAATCCATCTTGAGATATAGTGTAATGCTATCACTTACATTTAGTATATAATAACTAAAAAATAAGCCATAAGTCTCACAATATTAGAATTAACCCTGGATTTATATACGCCTTTATGTACCGTATATGCACACTATGCATATCTAAAAAAAAAATAGAGGTGATGAGTAAAAACTGATTTCAAATTTGAATTCAGCACCCTCAAATTAGGTAAAAACAGGTATTTTTGTGCTTGCCTCAATTACTTTGAAAACCAGTGCTGTGTGTGTGTGTTTCTCATGTGACATCATTCATAAATTGAGACCTTTTAAATAAAGGGTTAAATAAAAATAATCCAACTATTGACTTGATTATTGTAGCCTTGTTGTGACATGTGTAAATTGAAATGCTTCAACTTAACATACTTGTAAACAGACAATTTTGTTTATATTTTATTAACTCTTGAATATTTTGTGAATCCTATTGGGTTGGATTACACTATATAACAAATTTTGCTTATGCCTAAAGTAAATAGAAAACACCTATTTTCTCTTCTACCTTTGCTTCTGTGACCAAGGAGCATAGAACAAAAACATGAAATATTTGGGGTTTGATATATAAAAATAATTTACATCACAGTTGTAATCTCAAAGAAACTATTCACTTCTAAACATTTTTGTACAGCTATAGTATAAATATATGTAAATATGTAAAAGATTTATAGATTTAAACATTTTTTGGTCTTAATTGTTAGTTTAACTAAGCAATATTATGCAACTATTGTACATCATCTGTGTTGAACAACTATCTATAAGCCTAATTAAATGTGAGTAATTTTAACCTGATTTTTTTTCTTTCCAACTTAGAATCTACATATGTATTACATTTTGCAGCAACATTGCTTCTTGCTCATTGTTTATTGTTCAAGGCTCCCTCTCAAAAAGAGCTCTGCTTTCACCATGGCCCAGTCTGCTAGGGTTGTAGAATATGCTGACAGCATCTCTGCTGAATTGTAAGACTCCTCCTTCCCTAATAAATGTCCTAGATATGATACTAAATCTACTGATAGTCCTGGAGCTCTGGGAAATGTAGAATACTCCTTCATTACCATTACTCATTTTAACCCAAATCCATTTTAATCCAAAGTGGTAATACTTGTTAAGGTCCTATCTGTTGATCAAATATAACTGTTTAACCATTTAACTATATGCAAACATAACTGGTATTAAATTATTAGTGTTACATAGCAATATTTGAAACCCTTTAAGTGTGTGCAAATAAAACTATAACTGTGTGCTAACAAATGATTAATTCTCAATTGAATTATTTGTGTTAGATAGGAATATTTGAAACCATTTAACTGTGTGCAAATAAATGAGCTCTGGCTTGTTTAAAATGTTACCTACAAACTATTCATTTACAAATCGCCTATCTACAGGATGTTGCATTGAATAACCTACATGGATTGATAAGTAATAAAAATTGACCAACCTTTCACTATGAAGAACAAAAATTCCATTAAGTATTTATAATAAATTTGGTAGCTTTTTGTTTCTTATGTTGATTTCCCACTGTTTACTTTGTTTTTCTCTTATTCTCAAATAGTACCACTACTATCCTACAAGGATGGCTTTGGCATTAGATAACCCATGAAGGTTGATATGCTCTTAAACAAAGAACAGCTTTAAAAATATTATCATTTAACAATATTTTACAAATAGCTTCTCCATATTATTCAAATGAGACACCTACTTCTATGAAGATTTTACAATTTAACTCCAACTTTACATACTTTCTTGTCTTCAGACACACTCTCTTGCTTATGCTTGATTGTGAACATTCCCATATACTCACTCTCTCTTGCCTTCAGATACTGTCATGCTCAATCAAGAATATCTGCATGCTTTATCAAAATCTCTCTCTCTCAATCATCCACATACATTCAGTTTAATGTCAGACTCTATAGTTGTAGTGTCTTCAAGTAATCAGATTTAGACATTAATGTTGGTTGATTGTGATATGTTAAAAACTATGGTAAATTCTTGGCTAAGATTTGTGTAACTAATGTTTCTAAAGATTTGAAAATCAAAACTGTTTGCCTACTCATTCTCTCTTGTAATATATTTTCCATTTCTACTGCCTTGTTGGCTGGGATTGTAGAATATACTGACTGCACCTCTGCCGAGGGGTAAGACCCACTACCTGTTAGCCATGAGTCATCTCATCTTGTCGTGCCATCAGCACGGATATCCCTGACCCTCTCTCACCGCCTCTCCCTATCGTTCATCGCATCTGCCAGGTCCTCAGGGTTACACCCGTATCCTCACAGAGCTGCTGTATGTAGGTTCAAGCTGCTCTCCCTGCTTTTGCTCGGCCATGTAAAGAGGTCCATAGGAGTACATCACTTATGAGCTCGTCCCTACTTCTCCAGCAGTCTCCTGCATGTCTGGTTCATCTAACTTGGATAGTTTTCATGATGGCTGGTAGGTGGCTGTACAGCTACTGCTTTGTGGGGTGTTGCCTCCAGGACCTGTTCAATATTGCTCGCAGCACTCTTGTGTAGTTGTCGTCAAGCTTTTTCTCCAACTGTTTAGTTAGCGTCCATGTAGTGCATCCATGTAGCAGTATTGACACAATCGCTGCTTGGAAGAAACTGCATTTCATTTTATTGGTCAGGTCTGACTTCTATATGACCGATAGCCTATTGATAGTTGTCCATGCCTTTGTTAGTCGCATGTCGATGTCTCAGTCAATGAGCCACTGCTTCCCAGGTAGGTGAACTTGTCTACTAGTTTTAGAGAGCTACCATTTACTGTTTGAACATGGGATCCTGTGGCTGAGCAGTCCATGACCCAGCAACTGAAATGGTCACGTGACTTGTTGAGCTAGATGGATGGTTGGAGAAGATGGTCATGCCCAGCCCTAACGCCTATATGACTGCTCATATTCTCTAAATTTCTCTTTTGGCAAACAATTACCCAACCCTATTCTCTTAATGGTACTAGAAGGTGGTGTCTGAGTGTCATTTGCATCGAGGTAGTAATACTTGAAACCATTTAACTGTGTACAAAGAAATGATTAATATGAAATAGAATTGTGTTAGATAGGAACAGTTGAAACCATGTCCTTGGTATAACAAACTGCATTTGATAGCAATGTTTTACTCCTGAAGTTTGGGTTATGTAGAATAATACCATTATTCTCAGGTCTACTCTGACCGTAGTGGTAATAAATGTTAGGGTCCTATTTATAGCATCTATGGGTAAAATATAACTACTATCCTGGGTATGGCACTTAACTGCATCTGATGGTGAGGCTCCAGTTCTGAAGTACTCCTTCATTGTCATTACTCCCAGATCCACTCTGACCCAGGATGGTAGTACTTGTTAGGGTCTCAAATAGAACAGTTTAACCATTTGTGTGCAAACAAATGACTGTTCAATTGAACAGTTAATGTCAGTTGTAGTAAAAAGAATTATTCATCTTAAATAGTTTCAAGTATTTCTATCTGAGAATTGTCATCCACAGACAGATTGTTTTGTGGTATCACAACTCTTCAGTGTGGCTAGACACACTAGCTGCTTTGAGCTGGGATTGAAACCCACTTAACTTTACGTTTGACTGATAACTCAGCCATTTCGATGACTTATGTCAGCTTGGAAATTTAACATATTTTGTATTAACTTGAGTTTGTTTACATTTTACATTATCGGATATCAAAGTGCTCAGTTCATCAGAAGAGCTTTTGCATTATGTGAGTGGCAGCTGTTAATTCCTTTACTAGAGTGCTCAACCCTGGGAGAGGAGCATATGTATTGTCATCCACAGACAGTTTTGCTGTATCACAAAATGGGGTTTGCCATTAAATAACTTGTTGCCATAAAACCCATTTATATGTCAAATAGAACTGTTCAATCATTTACTATGGATTATTATTAGGTATTTAAAACCATACACCTGTGTGCAAATTGTTTGTATTAGATAGGAATACTTGATAAATAGAATCACTAATGTTGAATAACAATACTTGACACCATTTAAGTGTGTGTAAACAAATGATTAGAATTGTTATTGTTAGATAGCATTACTTGAAATCATTTAACTATGTGCAAACAAATGAGCTCTTGCTCATTAATGCCGCCTTGTCAGTTGGGGCTGTAGAATACACCAACTGCATCTCTGCAGAGGGGTAAGACCCCACCACCACCAATGAGTGTCCTGGATATAACACTAAACGATCTGATGGTGAGGCTTCAGTAATACTGGAACTTTGCGGAATGCAGAGTACCCCTTTATTGCCAATGCTCCTAGGTCCACTTTGGCCCGGAGTGGTAACCCCTGTCAGGGTCGTATCTATGGGTCAAATAGAATGATTTGATATCTCAACTCTGTTGACTTATGCAAAATTGAATTGTTTGAAAAAGAACTTTGATCATTCAACTGTGAGCAAACAAGTGACCGATGTCAAATTGAATTGTTGGTGATAAATAACAGTATTCAAAACCACTATGTACAAACAAATAACTAATTCACCCTGTTGGCTGGGGCTGTAGAATACATCAACTGCACCTCAGTAGAGGGGTAAGACCACCACCACCAAAGACGACACCTGTGATGCTTTAGGATGGGATCCTGGTGGCTGAGCTGTCTGTCACCCAGTTGCCTACGTAGCCACATGATAAGCAACACTCCACTTTGGCCCTTACTGGGCTAGATGGGTGGTCAGATAGGCCCGATCCCATCTCAGCTGGTCATGTCAAGCCCTCTTTCGGAGGCCTGCAAAAGACTTTTGTAGGTCTCTGAAACAGAAAGCAATGGGTGCAGGGTCAATCACGCTGAAGAAAGACGTATGTTTTCCCCTTTTGTCTCTTGGTGAGTAATAAACTTGGGAATGAAAACCTAGAGATCCCAAATTGCTGGTCCGTTTTCCTCAGTGTGAGTATACTGAATGTGTAACCCTGATTTATGCCCAGTCGGCTGGGGCTGTAGAATACACCGACTGCTTCTCTGCAGAGGGGTAAGACCCCCCCCCCCAAACGAGTGTCCTGGATATGACACTAAACAATCTGACGGTGAGGTTCCAGCAGTGCTGGAGCTTTGGGGAATGCGGAGTACCCCTTCATTGCCATCGCTCCCAGGTCCACTCTAGCCCGGAGTGGTAGCACCTGATAGGGCCCTATCTATAGGTTAAATAGAACTAACAGCATACTTATGCTAAAATGAATTGAGTAAACTAAATTGCTTGAAATAGAAACGTTTTTGACAATTAAACCGTACTTACATTTAAACTGAGTGCTTATGCTTAACTGAATTATTTCAAATAGAACTGTTTTTCGACATTAAAACTGTATTTACACTTAACTGAATTATTACATATAACTGCTTGAATAGTTTGAAATGGAAATGTTTTTGACAATTAAACTGTGTACTTATGCTAAACTGAACTGTTTTCAATAGAACAGATTATTTACATAAAAATGGATTTGGCGTTAAATAACCTACAAAGGTTGATACGCCATAAAACCAAACAAACCAACTAACCCTGATTTGCCAAGGCAAATGGGTTTTCCCTTTGTGCATTTCCCTTCATAGGGCTCCGTGGTGGTTGGGTAACACAGTCAGTACACTCAGCAAAAATCCCTATGGATACAAACAAAAACCCAAGCGAAAAAACCCAAAACTAAAGCGTCTGCATGCAGAGTCTGACTCCAACAAGACCCTTTTCCCCAAATTTATCGTACTGGAGTCAGTGGAGGATACTAGTAGTCTCCCTTCATTATTGAAAAACCCTTAACAGTCTTATTAAAGCAAAATCTGTAAAAAGTAGAAGTGGCAAAAAAAACAAACTTTCTCAGACCTACTACTAGAACAGAAATACTTAAAAAATAAAAACCTTAACCCCAACAACTCTCTGAATTCGTCAAAGGGTGTAGTGCAAAGCCCAGATCTCTCCCTGTGCACTTTAGATGAAATATAAAAAAAAAAAAAAAACTTCCACAAACAAGGTGTTGCTGATGCCAAACAAATATCTATCAAGAGAAATAATCAAATAATCCTAACAAATACCTATATTCTAAATTTTAACACTCCAAAACCACCTACTGAAATAAAAAATTGGCTATTTAATAACAAAAGTTGAAACCTATATCCCAAACCCTTTGAGATGCCATAATTGCCAAAAATTTGGGCAGCACAAAGAAAAGTGTACCAGACCTCCAATATGTATGAACTGCGGAGAAACTGGAAACCATACAGACTCTCCACAGCCTCCAAAATGTGAAAACTGCCGACAAAATCACTTAGCAGATTCCAAAGAATGTGTATGATGGAGAAAAGAAAAAAGACTAGAAGTGAAACACACCAAAAATATATCCTACCTGGAAGCAAGGAAGTTCATTGAAAATTCTCTGGCCACAACTACCTATACAAACATACCCAAACCTACAAACAACTTAACCCAAAATCAAGGAATGATGACTCACTTTAACTTGATAAATCTAATAAAAGAATTGAAGACACTACTTGAATTACTAAGGGAAAGCTTGACCAACTTGACAACTAAGCCTCATGCTGGACCAGATCCAAAGAAGAACCTACACCCACACAGCAATGAAACTGAAGACCCCCAAAAAATAAAGCCCATAAAGCCCCAAAAAGAGATCTCCTTAGAAGAAGGAATCTAACAAACATAAACTGCAAATCTCATTAATAGAAACTGAAAATGAATTTGAACTGATGAAAACAGAAATCCTAAATACCCTAAAATCAGGTTGAAAAGCCTAGAAACTTCCGAAATTTCTAAATTCAGCCAAATGAAAAAACAAAATATTAAAACCAAAACTATGCCTAAACAAGAATAAACATCAAACACACAAAGATTAAAAAAGCATGGCCCATAAAATAATTCTATGCAACTGCCATGGCTACAAAGCAAATTATGATGAGCTACTTCTATTAAGAGCCGAACTCAACCCTACCACCATGTGTCTCCAAGAAACCTTCAAAAAACATGGTGACAAACTAAACATAAAAACCTTTGAACAATATGATCTCATACATGATACCAGACAAAGAGCCTCAGGTGGGGTATCAATCCTAATTAGGAAAGATATCCCCCAAAATAAAATCAACATCAACACTCACTTGCAAGCAATTGTAGTCTCAGTCTGGAGAACCTAATCTGTCCTACTATTTATCCATAGCTGGAGGGAGAATTGGATTCATACCTTTCCCAAGGGTATTAGTGCTATGTGAAATCCAATCAGTCTCGTCCAGGATTTGAACTCATATCGTTATGTCCAATTCCTACGACGATAACCATTACACCATGGGCACTTTATAAAGAAAATAACAAATAAAAACATCAACAACCCAATAAATCACCTTTCAAGGAAACGCAAAACCCACAAGTGAAAACCATATTACCAACCTGATAGCAGAAAATTTTTCTCAAGTTTCTTGTACAAAAAAATTACTCGAATCAGTTTAACTCAATCAGAATCAAAGGAAAAGAACAAAATAAAATTCACCTCTGACAATACCCTAACCAAACTCCAAAACTGAATATCCAAATTTAACAACTCAGCCCCTGGTTCTGACGAAATTCACTACACCCTCCTTAAAGAACTCCCAACAATATCTTTAAAATATCTTCTAGATACAACAATATCTGGATCTTACCATATGGAAACCAGCCATAACTATTCATATCCTCATAAAGCAAAAAGATTGCACAAACCCTCGAAAAAATGATCAATCTAAGACTAACATGGTTTCTTGAATCCAATAGCCTCCTCAAACCTATTAACAGGCTTCAGGGCCAAAAGAAGCACCATAGATCAAATTTTCCGTATAGAAACTTAAATCAGGGAAGCATTCATCAAAAAAAGAACATCTAGTTACAGTCCTCTTTGACCTAGAAAAAGCTTATGGTACAACCTGGCTATATGGCATACTCAAAGATCTCAGCCTACAAGGCAGACTCCCCATCTTTATAAAATACTTCCTAGAAGACTGGACTTCCAGACACAAATAAATAATACATGCTCCAATCCAAAACGGCAAGAAATAAGTGTGCCTCAGAGTAGTATCCTATCTGTGATCCTATTCATGATTAAAATAACAACCTCTCCTCTCTAACCTCCCCCCAAATCAACTTAAAACTATCCTTCATCCCACACATTAAACAATTGAGAACTAAATGCAACCAAACTATCCAACTCCAGGGAACCATAGCCCACACAGACTGGAGTGCTGATAAAAAAAACTTTAACCAAACTATACAGATTTCTAATATGATCAAAACTTGATTATGGCTGTTTCATATATGGAGCAGCCAGAAAATCCTATCTTAGAGAACTCGAAACTAGCCATCACCTGGGATTCCGTATTGCCTTAGGAGCCTTCACTACCTCTCCATTTGAAAGTTTATGTAGAAGCTAATGAATCCCCGCTTTTCTTGAGAAGATATGAACTTGCACTGCAATACTATATTAAATTCATTTCATGCCCCCAAAACCCTGCCTATAATTTTATCATGGAAATAAGATACAAAAACCTTTTTGAAAATAAAGAAAAGACCATTAAACCTTTTTAATCTAAGAATTTAAACCCTCCTAAATGAAATCAAAATCAATCCTAAATTAATACATAATACTATCTTCCCCAAAACAGCACCATGGACCATAAACCAACCAATAATAAAGCTAGACCTAACCAAACTTTTCAAAACCAAAACACACCCTATCACCTTCCAAGAGAACTTCCTTAACATCCAAAACAACTTCCCAGACCACCACCTCATCTATACAAATGAATCCAGATAGGGAATGAAAGTTGGTTGTGCAGCTGTCTTCCAAAACCAAGAACTGTTAAAGCATCTCCCGAATGAATCATCAATCTATTGACCTAGCCATGAACATTATAGCAAGTGACAAATCCTCTAAATTTATCATCTATTCAGACTTCAAATCAGTTCTCCAAGCTTTACAGAGAAAAGATTCATCAAGTCCTCTCATCACAAGGCTACTAGATAAAATGAACTCTTTCTAAAAAATAATAGCATCATTCTTACTTGGATACCTAGCCACATAGGCATACAGGGAAATGAAAATGCAGACAAAGCTGAAAAAAAAAACACTCCAGATAAATATACCCAATACAGAAATTCTATACACCAACCTAAAACCACTTATTTACAAATTTATACTCAAGAAATGGCAAAAATCTTGGGATGATCAAACGCAGAACAAGCTCCACCATATTCAAGATACCACAGGTGAATGACCAGCAGGTTACAGAAGAAATAGAAAAGAAGTGATAATCTCCAGACTTTGTATTGGTCACACTCACATTACCCATTTCACATCGAAAAGGGGAACTCTCCAGTATGTTCAACATGCAAAGTACCTCTCACAGTCAAACACATTCCCATAAACTGTAACAGGCTTAGACAAATTTGTGCAAAACATTACCAAACAAACAATTTAAAGGACTTCTTTAAAAACTCCAAACCAGAGGAAATCTTAAGCTTCCTAAAAAAAAAAGACCTCTTCATCAAAATCTAGTCAAATATAAAAAAAAATAAAATTCATACCCTAAAACATGCACAAAAAACAAAACCGATTTAACCCTTCTGGCATTAAATGACCTACAGAGATTGATATACCGTTAAACAAAACTCAAACTTGCTCATTAATAAATAATTTGCTTACAAATCACACATGCACACCTATAATGATATATAATAAAAACAATATTTTCTATTACATAACCTGCAACAGTTGATATGCTATAAAATGCAACCAAACCTGTCTTCATTTCTCATATCTGCTGTTGGTTGTTTGGTCATTGCTCTTTGTTTATTTATAAATTTTTCTCATTTTCTTGCTACGAATTAATTATTAGTAAAAAGGAATCAGACTCAAATATTGTTTGCATTTCTGGGCTTTGCTTTTTTTTTTCTCTCCCTTTCTGAATGCAAATAATAATTTAAACATTTAAAATGCATTCTGTGCATGGGAAATGACAGCATGTTACAAGTTTTTGTACTGGTTTGGATGAATAAGTAGATGCAAAATTTGCTGTTATTTGCTCCAATTTTTCCAAGGGCTGTATACTCAATATATATTTCAGTTTTTCACTGAGTACAAAGAGAAATTGTTTGCCAAGAATTTTTTTTGTTTTCTCTCAGAATTATTTTTATCATGTCAATGTTCAGATATCTCTCCTCATTTTATCTTAAAAAGTTTTTAAAGAAAGGTTTAAGAAGTTCAATGTTATAGAAGTAATTGTGAGTCATGTACATTCAAACTTTTTTTGGTTTGTTCCTTTAACTAAAACCATATGCCATTGATAAAGTTGATTAATGGATCGCGGGCTATTTAGGTAGATTATAGTAGTAGTCAAATTGATACAAAGGAGCAGGGTAGCCTTTATGCATACTATTAAAATATGTAAGTTGAGAAGAAAATTGTTAATCTACAGAGCTTTCTTTAATGCATTTCCAAATGGCTTATTTATATAAGTTATTTTTTGGTCTAGTTGGCTGGGGTTGTAGAATACACAGACTGTATCTCTGCAGAAGAGTAAGACTACCCCAATGAATGTTCAAGATATGACACTAAACAATCTGATGGTGAATCTCCAGTAATGCAGAATACCTCTTCGTTGCCATCACTCCCAGGTCCACTCTGGCCCAGTGATGGTACCTGATAGGTCCTATCTATCTATGGGTCAAATAGAACTTTGACATTTAAACCGAGTGCAAACAAATGACTTATGCTTAACTGAATTGTTTGAAATAGAACTGTTTAATCATTTAACTGTGTGTAAACAAATGACTGATGTTTAAGTGAATTGTTAGTGTTAGTTTGGTAGGATAAATGTCAAAGATATTGAAGTTTCTTGGTTTTTGCTTAAAATGATATTAGTATATAAGATGTTTTCAAAAAGTATCAAAACAAATGAATAATGAATTAAACATGAATTTTCTTCAAAATAATTGTTTACTTTCAAAAACAGTTTCTATTGGTAATTTGAAGCACCTCAGAAACTTTTCTTTTGGTATTATGTGAATTTTTTTTTTCTATGTCCTTCACATCTTTTTATCCTTATGAATTTTCAGTTTAGGAAACCAGAAAAAGATGCAAAACTAGTCTTGGAGAGTATGGATAATATTACATTTGTGAAAAATATTTCATTCAAAAAAAAATATCAATGTGTTTTTTTTTTTTTTTTTTTTTTTTTTTTTCAGATTAGTACTGGCTTATTGAAGCAAGGTCTAGGCAGTTGTTTAGACATTGTCACTTAATTGTTCATTTCTGTGGACTTTTTTCATTAAAATTTAAAATGGTTAAAGCTTAAGTTTCAATACTTTTCCATTATATTATAATTCAAAAGAATGTTTAATGAAGCATTAACTCTTTGAAAATGCAGTATGGAAAAAGTCATACATTAAAAAAAAAAACAACAACTTATTTCTGGAATTATAGGACTATTTTGTGAAAGTGCTAAGTACAAAACAAAAATGTTTGCCAAAAATAGGACCTTAAAATTGTCACTTATACAAGTCAATCCCTGTGACCCAAATTTTTTCAGAATCTTGGAAAGTTTTATGCAATTTATCATCTCGGAAGTATAGGTGTTCTATCATGTTTTATTAAAAAATGACTCCTTAAAAATATCTTTTTATTTTGAATGTTCAGAGTTCAAGCTAAAAATCCTCTTTTTATTCATTTCTCTTTGTCTTTTGCACCTCATGGTGAGGCTCAAGTTTAGGAGCTCTTGGAATTGTAGAGTGCCCTTTCATTGCCATTATTCCTAGATCTACTCTGATGTGAAGTGCTAGTACCTGTTAAAGGTCTATCTATTGGTCAAATTGATCTGTTCGAAAAGTGTTATTATAAGATAGTACTTGAAACCATTATTAACTAGAAATAGTTGATTTGAAATTACATAAAAGCAAAGAAATGAAATAATGTGCTATTTAAGAAAAAAAATGCAATGAAGCATAGAAAATATACTTATGATTGCAATCAAATATTTACAAATGAATCAAATTTCTGCAAGAAATAACTCCTAAGGAGTTCATATTAAACAAACCAAACCATCTTTGCCTTAGCTCATTAATTTTTTTTAATTTTTTTAATTTTTTTTTTTTTAAGTTAAATTTGAATTCTTGATGAACATATAATGAGACTCCCAAAGATTGGCTAAAAAATTTGTCTTACAGGCTATGGCTAAGTGAGTTTGTTCCTCTGTTGGTGCTGTAGTATTTTGATTCAAATGTAGAATCTGTTTCTTCTTATCAGCCATGTTTTTTGTGTGTGGAACACCCCACTACAAAAAAAGGTGATGGCCATATTTGATTTAGACCTTTGCAAGATTTTTCTGAAGGATATAGGGGCTCCCTTTCTTTCACCCATCATTACACCCCTCTTGATTTCCTAATCACAACAAATGTGTGACAGAGAGACCCCCTCCAGATTAATTGATTAACGATTCTAAGGGATTGGAACAAATTTGTTAATTGAAAGGGTGGATTTGGGAAAAAGTTTTTTGTTTGTTTTTTTGTTACTACAGGGAATAATTAGAGAAAATTCCTATATATCTTATTTTTATTTTATTTACTATCTTTTTTTTACCTTTGACTGACATCCTGAGATTGAGGGATAGATTTCGTTGAGTGGCTCTTGTGATAAAAGCGGTAATGAAACCTGTGTGGCCTAGATGGGGAAAAGTTCGGGGCCAGAGACACCATAAGTAGATTTTTCCCGTTTCAAGGACCTCTTGTCTGGTAAAAATCAGCAGGGCAACTAAGATCCATTTTTAGTACCTCTTAAAGAAACAACGCCCAGCTGTGAGTTGAAAATTTCAGTCAACCTGGCAATTTATGTATCATTATTAATGGGCGTACCCGGGAATTGTCAAAACCCCACCCCCAGTTTATATAAGCAGTGTGCAGCGCCCATTCATCAGTGGAGATCAGTTCAGAAGAGAGATCAAGAAAGACTGAGAAGCGTTCGATGCAGAACCCATCCGAGAATTGAGTCGGTCCCAGAATTGCTGAAGTCAGGATTAGTCCAGAACTGAGAGTTCGAAGCAAAAGTTCGATAAGACCAGATCACTATGTGAATTGTGCCTGATTCAATTATAATCAATAATTAAACACGGACGTTACGAATTCCCATTAATTAAGTCCGGGAAAGCCGAGATAGGCATTTTTTTTTTTTTTTTAGATAAACAGGAAATGATAATTGTCTCCATTGCATCTTCTGTTTGGTCTTTCTGCCACATTCACAAACGAACGAACAAGTTTTGTATGAACTTTCTGTGTTTTTGTATTCTACACACTTCTGTAAATACGTCTATAGCTAGATAAAGGTAATAGCTTTGAAAAGCTTATAAAAGTCAAAAGCATTGGTTTGCCTTTTTTTGTGTGTATGTTTTTGTGAATCACGGCAGGAACTGTTTTCTCCACAGACGGTGATTTTTACTTCAGCATGGATTCCAGCCAAATGTAGATTGACTCCCAAAGTAGAAACGGTCCAAGGTAGCTAAAATACCACTATTCAGATAAAAAAATGCACAACATGGTGAATAGTGGCAATTATCTCAGATTAACAAGGAAAGCTGAGGGATCAGAGTTCAGTGAAAACTCCCCGGCGAAGCTAGGCACATTGGCCAGGGATCTCCAATGTCAGAAATGTAGTCAGTGGTCAGGCCTCTTTTACTGGACACTCCTCTAAAGGAGAACATAATCTTCAGATCAACTATCAAATCAGGTGCTCCTCCAGTCTCTGATCTGAGCAAGGTCAAACCCACTGTTGTCCCCAGGCACTGACCTCATGAAGAGACAAAAGTTCTTCATCTGATTTGGAATCCCATTAATTAGTATGAACCGGTGACTTTAGTTATGTGGCCTGTCTACTTTGAGACAGGCCACATAACTAAGGTCACCGGTTTTACATCTCTCATGCTGGGTTTTACACTAGACAATGTCACCCACTTTGAATTAGCCCTGAGTATTCCATAGTTCAGATGGAGATGTGGTATTCAGCCAGCCCTGCACCAGGAAGTGGTGTTTATATAATGTGTTGGCTGGTGCTGTGGATGGTGGGAGGTTGTCCTTGTCTATTACATTACACCTATAGACTGCTTCTATCATAGAGCACTGTTTACTGCCCACAATGGTCTTCTGTGATTCTATTCTTGGCCAGTTCATAAGTGCAGCAAAATCATAGCTGCATACCACTCAAATTTTGGAATTGTTTACAGGTAAAGCAGTTAAGATTTAATCAAAAGCACCATTTTTTTTGTAACTGTAACCTTCTATAATATTATAGTAACTTATAACTTTACTTTCTCTAAAATATTACAATTGAATTTGAGAAAGACATTTTAAACACTTTAGATTTGTAATGTTATTTTCATTAAAAAGTTTGGATTGGGGGGTAAAAACTATTTCATGTCACCACTTAGTAATTTGTTGGTTTCTCTTTAAATTAATGTATTGTTTTGGGGGCTAAACACTTCTTTTTATTGTTTGTGATTAGGTTAACCTGAAGATAACTAAAACCAGTGTAGCAAAATGTGGAAAACTGGAAGAACTCCAAAAGCACCTGATTAAAATGAAAGAATTGAAAGAACAACAAAACCAGAAAACCAAAATTGGTAAAAGTCCTGTTAAGAGTCCAATGAAGATGACTGAAGATGAGGCAACCACTAAAACACTTCCTTCACTAAACCAAACAGACAAGTACCATTCATTTCACTGATTGTCTTTTATTATATACTAAATTCTATTAATATATACACAAGGTTTCTTTTTTTTTTTATTATATTTGGCGCAGTGTTTTGTAATACTCCTTCTTCTAGGTGATATTGACTATTATCCACGGATATTTTCTCTGGCAGTTTCGTCTCCCATATTAAAAAAAAAAAAAAAGGGAAGTTCAATATGCTTTTGATTTGCATGTTCTTTATTTCTCTCTATCAGACTTGAGAGAGGTGACATGACACTCAGTGCTACTTTATTGTATACTCTTTCTGTCAGTGCATGCAAAGACTCATGGCTATAACAACTACCTCTAAGCTCATGTGAAGACTACTGCACTTTCTCTCAATAAACTACCTGTATTTTTTTGGAAAATCAGGAATTAAATTTCCCTCTTATTGAAGAAACAAATTTTTTTATCAGGCCAACAATCTAAAATTTATTGGTACTAAAAATCAACCTCTTTGATCTCTCTTGGGCATAAAGTCAAAACAAGACTTAGTGTCACCTAGGGCCTTTCACCCAGTAATCCAGACAGGTATACACACACACTCAGATTCAACTTCATTTTCAACATGATGAAAAAAAACATGTTAACTTTTGCATCTTGTCACAGTTGGAAGTATCTTTAGAGCATTATTTTTCATATGTATGATGAACAGAAAAAACAGAAGTATG
>CAUZXS010005759.1:87500-155143 GCA_963585895.1 Sepioteuthis lessoniana | reverse complement strand
CATCAGTCATTTGTTTGCACATTGTAAAGTGTTTACAATTATTGCTATTTAACACTAATTATTCTGTTCGATACTATTCAATAATTTGCACACAGTTAAATAGTTCCATGTATCGGTACGTATCCTTAAAAATTTAGTTTACATAAATCATTTGTTGGGCGTCATATCCAAGATACTGGTTGAAAGGATTTTACTTATCTGCAGAGATGCAGTCTTTGTATTCTACAACACTAGCCGAGTAGGCTTGCATGCTGTTAAGTACTACTATGTAACACTGAAACGTCAATTCAACATCAGTCATTTGTTTGCGCGCAGTTAAATAGTCAAATTTATATCTAACCCATAGATGAAAATTTTTCAGTTACTACCATTCTGGTCAGTTTTGATCTGGAAGTAATGAAATAAAGAGGTACTCTACATTTTCTAAAGCTCCATGATTGGAGCCTTTCCATTAGACCTAGTTTAGTGTCAATCAGGTCATGGTTGTGGGGCTTTTATTCCTCTGCCGATTTGCCGTCGGTTTATTCCGCAGCTGCTTGAGGACATATCATTTCAGAGGTGTATGTGATTGACATTTGCAAAACAGTTGCTGTTTTGTTTTTTCTAGCTCAACCACATAAACGAAGACTTTTATAAAATTTCGAAAAGTGAAAGAAAAACCTCCCAATATCAAAGTTATTCGTGGATGCCAAGAAGCGAAAGAGAAATAAAAAACCATGAATCACCCAATGGCGCTCCTTAGGCGATACCTTGACGATAGCAATATTTGATTGACCAATTGTTTCGGGAAATTTGATGAAGACGGCAGTATGACGGTCACACACGAAGAGTTCATCAAGGGCATAGAACTGAGTTGTTTGCTTGGGTGGAACTTGCCGAAAAAAGAAAAAAAAGGATAATGTAAATGACCTTGTCAAGTTTGGTTGCATTTTAGGTTTAGTTAGGTTTTATGGCAAATCAATCATTGAAAGTTTTATAACATTTGTTTGATTGGGTTTTATGTCATAACAACCTTTGTTGGTTATGTAATATCAAATCTTATTTATACATATATTAAACGTATGATTTGTTAACCAATTCTTTGTAAATAATATTTTAAACGAGGCAGAGCTCCTTTGTTTGCACACAGTTAAATGGTTTCAAGTATTATTAGCCAAACTAATATTTCTATTTAATATTGATAATTTGTTTCCACACGAATATGTTCAAGTATTTCTATCTTCCACCAATAATTCTATTTGAACACATTAAAATGGTTTCAAGTATTGCTATATAGCACTAAAAATTCCATTTAGCACCAGCCATTTGTTTGTACACAGTTGAATGGTTATAGATATAATTGTAAGTGGATTGTTAGTAGGTTTGGTTTGATTCTATATCATATCAACCATTGTAGGTCATTTGATACCAAATCCCGTTTATACATATATATTAAATACGTATGATTTGTAAACATTTTGCTGATAGCATTTTTTTAACGAGCCTGAGGTCATTTTTCTTCACACGGTTAAATGGTTTCAAGTATTGCTATGTAGCTAACAATTTAACATAAGTCATTTCTTTGCGAACATTTAAATATAATTATACATAATATGTCAGAGATTGATAGTCGGTAATGTCTTTTTTACCTTTTTAGAGAGTAGTTTGAGGGTAACATTGTCCACTTCGATAAGTAAGTTTCCGTTTCGAGTTTTCTTTAGGGTTTTGACGGTAGCTCATGACGCGATAACTTTTTTTCTATTAAGAAAGGGGAGAATTTAGCTAGGGAGATCTCCTGCAAATATTCAATGACAATGAATATGGGGAAGTCTGTCGCCTAATTCTCCGAGTATGATTCAGATAAATTTATTTTATCTTTTTTAATTGAAGACGTCATTAGTGATGTTTATTTTTCACCGGTCCAGTGCTCCACTACCCACCACGGAGTTTAACTTGTGTTGGGAACGCACTAAAGGAGAAACCAATTCACATTGGTTGAGACAGGAATACATGACCAGTAAACTCGAGGTGGGAGTTTGTTTTCTAGCCCTTGCAAATTTCATGTTTTAAGCAGTGGTCAAGTTCCTATTCTCTCAACACAACCACCTTCTAGTACCTAAAAGATGAGGATCGAGAATTTGCTACAAGTGCAGACTCTAAAATACAGTCGGGATAAAAGATATAAAGGTGAAAGAGCTTGATACATCCAATCGATTGGTTACCTCAGGCCGGTCCGACAACTCATCTAGTCCAGTAAGGGCCAAAATGGTGTGTTGCAAGTTATTTGACTACTCGGTTTCTGGGCCAAGGGCTATTCAACTATTCGGCTCCCATCCTGAAGCATCACTGGTTGCCATCCATGGCCAACTTGTGGCCCTGGTGGGGAGAGGGTTCTTACCCCTCTGCAGAGGTGAAGTCAACGTATTCAACGGCCCCATGCGATAAGGCAGAGAGAACGATTAAGATTTGCATGAACCAAATTAATTAGTGTAAACTGTATATTTGATAATCATTATTTTTTTCACCAAAATAATATCAAATTATTTAATTTTATCTAAGGCCGTCTAACGTGGTGTACAGAAAGTGTGTTTACTGCATCGACTATCGTCGTAGGAAAAAATAGTGATCTGAGTTCTAATCCGGGACAAGGCTGTTTTTGTTTCACAATTGCGGAAATGCCCTAAAATCATTCCACTGTTCTTACTCTAAGTTATGGGAAAAAAGTAGATCAGAATGATTTCTATAACTTTTGAAAGGCAATCAACGAATAAGATTAAAAACTCTGAATTCAAACTGGTTGAACTCTACTTTAAATCTGACCTCGTGTTGCATTCTACGGTTAAGGAACGTTTGAGTAATTATTTTTCTGAAACCTAAATTTGCGGGTTTTTAGAAATGGTTTTCTTTCACACTGAGTGGCCCACACTTCCTGTCTTGTACCAAAACTTAGTTAAACAATGTAAATTCCTGCTGAAGTGTACACAGGAAACTTTGTGTTATGGTTTGAGATCCATACTAGTAAACTACTGTAAGTGAATTCGATTTCTACTGAGTGTCAATGGTTTTTGTTGTTTTGGTTTTTTTTCTTTTTACTAAAGCTCAGGGAATGACATCTTAATGAATACCCTTCAGCACAAAATATAAAGCCTACTATACTTCAAAGATATTTCACTAAAGATTCTGAAAAATTGTTTGCGGTTATATGATAGAGAAAATGTCCTTCTACTATGTTCTCAAACATATATTAAAGAGACAGTTTTCATAATCATCTTTTTCAGACACCACACTGTGTGACCTAGCTTCATTCTTTCCTAGCAAACTGTCAATGTGTCTGCCAACCACAATCCGCCCACTTCAATATGTGTATCATCATAAGACGAAATTCAAATGTATGAAACGTACTATGATATGAAATGTTACTCATAGTCGCGACACTGATGGTACGTCTTGCTATAAACATTCAACAGACTCTTCCTTGATATTTGCATCTACTCCTGGCAGATTTGGACTGGCAGGCAGGTAGGTCGGCCGGGCAAGCAGGCAGAGAGGCCAACCTATATATATATATATACATATACATATACAAAGACGTGCACACATAAGCGCGCTAACATAAATATCAAGTTATATCCGTTTTGGAAGGCACAAAAAAACTGTAGCCTATATTCCTTGAATGCAGTCGAATACTTTAGCAGTGTGCGGAAAAGAACTCGGAGTAATGATACTTGCTCCATTTCCTCAGACAAATCGACTCAGTCGTCTAACCTGACATCCTCTCATAAGTATGTTTCTTTTAAACCTGACACTGGCAGAAGTCTAAATCCATACAAATCTCTCTTCTTTAACCCACCTACCCATATAGATAGATTGATAGATAGATAGATAGAAAGTAATATGTAGTTTGGTATTATTATAAACAAAGATTGTTCAATATTCGTGATAGATTATGTGCAGATCTAAGTCGAGAGAGACTAGACACAGAGTCAACAACTCAAGATGACATGACAGTTTCTTGCCTATGCTATTTATTTAGCCTACTTATATGTACATTTATGCCAAATAGATTACACTTTCTGAGCCCGTCTTTAATTTGCCATAAAATACTTACAATTAGACTATGAACACACGATCATGAAAGCAAGATCTCTTGAATCCCAAACACAAAAAAAATGTTTGCCTTTTAATTCAAACCTACATCTATCTATCTATCTATCTATCTATCTATCTATCTATCTATTTCTGTGTCTTTCTTACTCTTTACATCCCTCTCTCTCTCTCTCTCTCTCTCTCTCTATATATATATATATATATATATATATATATATATATATATATATATATATATATATATATATATGTATGTATATATGTATGTAGGTAGGTACACTGATAGCCTACCATATAACGTGGTCGAATTACTAGGCCACAAGTACATTTAAATCTTGTTCGTTATTGTATATCAATTCCTTTAAAATTACAACAAAATCTTTAAAACTTCATATAAATAACATTTTCCAAAAAAAACATTTTCTTCAGTCTATTACCTAAGGTCAAAAGTCATTGAGAACAATGAAGAAAAAAATGACATAAAAGGTATATTCCTATTATCACTTTTATATATATATATATATATATATATATATATATGTGTGTGTGTGTGTGTGTGTGTGTGTGTGTGTGTGTTTAATATTAGGCAACGATTAAAAACCACAAGGAAATCAGACGGTGATTAATTTTTTTGAAATTTTTGATTTCAGTAAATATTTCCGATTTTTGACTTTCATCTCAACAAGTGAGTTATATTTGAAACGAAAAAGATGGAAACGTTTTAAAACGTTCCTTTTCTGTTGGTAGCGTTTTGTTGACTATTTGTCTTATGTAAGTGGCATTAAAAAAAGGTGTTTAAAGAATATCTATCTATCTATCTATCTATCTATCTATCTATCAAATGTACAATTGTATAAACGATGAATCCAGATGCTTTAAAAAAAAAAGGAATTTTCATTTCAGCACTAATCAAATCAAATAAATGATTTTTTTTTTAATGGTCTCTGTTTGATAGTCTTGTTGTTTAACAGGATATGAGATTCAAAAATTGTCCGTAGTTTATTTATTTATATTAGACTTCCCTAGTATAAAATGTGTACGTAAATTCGTTTTTAGATGCAACATTTTTGAGTTGTAAGGTTTTTAATGAGATTAATGATGATCGTTCACAATAAGATCAACCTTAAAAACAGTACTAATATCTATGGGACTTTAACATACACATGGATCACCTTATCTCAGCCGGACGACCAGACTTTATAATAAATTACAAAAAAAAAAAAAAAAAGACAATTTACAAAATTGTCGACTTTGCTGTCACAGCTGACCACAGAATAAAACTGAAGAATTTGAAAAGAAGGATAAGTACATCGACCTTGCTAGAGAATTGAAAAAGCTGTGGAACATGAAAGTGACGATTTAACCAATTGTGATTGGTGCTTTTGGCACTATAACTAAATGATATTTAAAACGCCTGGAGAACTTGGAAGTTGGCAGACAGGTAGATACTATCCAAATGACAGTATTACTGAGAACGGCCAGAATACTGAGAAGAGTCCTGGAGACTTGAGAAAACTTGCTGTCACTCAAACTCCGGTGAAAAACCATCAGCTAAAACTGATATGAAAAACTCTAAAAGAGTAAATAATAATAATAATAATAATAATAATAATAATAATAATAATAATAATAATAATAGATAAGAATCAACAATATAGCAAGTGTACGCTTTGTGGTGACAGAGACGAAACGATCAATCACATAATAAGCGAAAGCAGCAGATTTGTAGAGAAGGAGTATAAGGCAAGACACGACTGGGTGGGCAAGGTGATCCACTGGGAAATGTGCAAGAAATTTAAATTTGACCATACGAAGAAATAGTATATGCACAACCCAGCCCCTGTCCTAGAAAATGACAGTAATAAACTCCTATGGGACTTTGATATGCACTCGGATCACCGAATCTCGGCCAGAAAACCAGACCTAATAATAATCAACAACAAAAAAAAAAATGAGAATTTGAAAAATTTTCGACTTTGTTGTCCCGGCTGAGCACAGAATAAAACTGAAAGAATGTGAAAAGAAGGATAAGTACCTCGACCTTGCAAGGGAATTTAAAAAAACTATAGAATATGAAGGTGACAATTATACCAATTGCGATTGGTGCTTTTGGTACAGTATCTAAAGGATTACTAAAGGGACTGGGGGATTTGGAAATAATAGGACGAGTGGAGACTATCCAAACTACAGCATTATTGAGAACGGCCATAATACTGGGAAGAGTCCTGGAGACTTGAGAAGACTTGCTGTCACTCAAACTCCAGTGAAAGACCATCAGCTAACTAATGCGTAAAAAGAAAAATAATAATACCTGCAAAATTGTCGATTTTCTGTCCCGGATGACCACAGAAAAAAACTGAAGGAAAGTGAAAAGAATAAGTACTTCGACCTTGCTAGGGAAATGAAAAAATTATGGAACATGAAGGTGACAATCATACAAATCATGATTGGTGCTTTTGCTACAATCACCACAGTATTTTTAAAGGGACTGAAGGACTTGGAAATAAGAGGATGAGTGGAAACCTCCCGAAGTACAACATTATTGAGAACGGCCAGAAAACTGAGAAGAGTCCGGGAGACTTGAGGAGACTCGTCACTCATTCTCCAGTGAGTCACTATCGGCTAACGCTGGTGTGAAAAACTCTCAAAAGAGAACAAATAATAATAATAATAATAATAATAATAATAATAATAATAATAATAATGCAAAAGGAGCAAATTGGCACAGAAGGAGTGCAAGGCTAGAAACGACTGGGTGGGTAAGTTGATCCACTGGGAAATATGCAAGAAATTTAAATTTGACCATGTCAACAAATGGTATATGCACAGCCCAGTACCTGTCCTAGAAAATGACACGCATAAACTCCTGTGGGATTTTGATATTCAAACGGATCACCTAATCTCGGCCAAATGACCAGACCTTATAGTTATCAACATAAAAAAGAAAATCTGCAAAATTGTCGACTTTGCTATCCCGGCAGACCTCAGAATAAAACTGAAAGAATGGGAAAAGAGGGATAAGTACCTCGACCTCGCAAGAGAATTGAAAAAAACTATGGAACATAAAGGTGACAATTATACCAATTTTGATTGGTGCTTTTGGCACGGTAACTAAAGGATTATTAAAGGCCCTGGAAGATCTGGAAGTTGGTGGACGAGTAGAGACCATCCAAACTACAGCATTATTGAGAACGGCCCTAATACTGAGAAGAGGCCAGGAGACTTGAGAAGACTTGCTGTCAATCTATCTCCAGTGAAAGACCATCAACTTACGCTGATGTGAAAAACTCTAATGAGTCATACTAATAATACTTAGTACCAAAAATTGTCACGAAAATCAAAATAAATTTCTAAAAAAATAGGTCATGAAAGATAAGATTGACGATTAATAATATAATATGATTATTTATTGTAATTTTCTTTTTTTTTTAACATACATTTTTAATGAGAATTTTAAGCAACAAATAAAAATTAGTCAACCTCATTAAAAAATCACTACCTTTGTCGTTTCATAAAACAACAATTCAGAAATTTCCTCGGGTAGGAAGATGTCATTTCGTGGGCAAGTCTAGTTTAAATAGAATCCAAACTCGAAGAATCTAACCTACCAAACTACTTCATATATAAATATAAATATTTGACTGTGCACTCAACTATACAGTTTTTATAAGTACACTCAGGGAAGCACACACACACACACACACACACACACACACACACACACACACACACACACACACATATATATATATATATATGTATACATATATATATATATATATATGTATACATATATGTATGTATACATATATATATATATATATATATACATATACATACATATATATATATATATATATATATATATATTATTTAATACAAACGTCTGCATGGTATTTTCCCTGTAAGAACACTCAATATCTAACATACGATGGTTTACACACACATACATACACACATATAGATAGATACATAGATAGAAACATAGATATGTGCATGTGTGTGTGTGTGTGTGTGTGTGTGTGTGTGTGTGTGTGTGTGTGTGTGTGTGTGTGTGTGTAAATATGTATATAGAAAATGCAAATTTACCAATCGCAGCATCCGTTTTCCCACTAAAACAGTTATCAGGAAAGTTTTTAGCTTTTTCTTCAGAATTCACTCTCTATCATACGTCGTGAATATCCTCCCCTCAAGGAAAATGTATTCATTAGAAAAAATATGTGAATATAATACACGTTCTAATACTTAAATCCATAAACCAGATAAGACTAATTCGTCGATTTTTGGTTCACTAATTAGTTACATCCAAAAATTAGTGATCAACCATCGGCCATAATTCCGATGTACAACTCTATTTGGGACAGAAAAACTAAAAGAACTATGATCGATCACCAAATTGGAGCAAGTTGAACCTCCGATCGTGAGATTCATGTCTTGCGTAAAAGATTTAATCAAATAAGAGAGAAATTAGCTTCATCAAATCAATGAGAGAAGTATTGCAGTTGTACGTGCTTTTTGCATCAATCTAATTAAGATTATAATTGTTATATCTACTTTTTTAAGATAATCTACACTAACGTATGTTTGTTGGTGTAAGTTTTTAGATAAGTCGAGAGAAAAGTAAAATAATGTTATGTACGTTTTAAATAAATCAAATAAAATGTATGACAATTTTATGTACTTTTTTTCAATTCTAAATAAAAGTAATATATATTTCAAAATAGGCATTTTCTTTACCAGCACACGTTTCTTTGAAAGACTTCCGGGAGTTTTGTAGAGAAATATTTGTTTAATGCACTTGAATGATGCTTACGTGATTTATTGATTTCATCATTTTTATTTCTTGGTTCAGGTCAAAGTTCGGTAGTTATTTAGCTCTCGGTAAGTCTATTTATTTTTATTGATGTAAATATGATTGTTATAATAATATGAGCAAATGAAGTATAACGGCAAAATATTAGAAAAAAAATTATAAAGGGAAGATTAATACGTATGAAGATATTGTCACGTCAAAAACTCCACTTTCGGAGGAGCTTATCATAAAGATGACTTTGTCCTCTGAAGGGATAGTTACCACCCAACAAAAAAAGGTGTCCTATGAATTGAATCAGTTTGGGAACTATAGGAAGTGTGGATTACGCCTTTCAAGGCCATATATTACTGGTTAACTCTGATTCGGAATGGTAGAAATCGCTAATCTCCAATGAGCCAATTAGTAATTTAATAAACTTTTCTTTTGCTTAGATGTGGCACAAGACCATAGAAATGGGACACCCAGTGAGTCAAGTAGATTCGTTTGGAAATTATATGTATTAGATAGAAATTTATCTATGCGATAATGACAGTTTTCCTGGAAGTTATTTAGTGCCTTCGATTTTGCTCGTAGAAATAATAACCACAAAAAAAAAAAAAAAAAAAAAAAAAAAAAACACCAATATTGACTAAGAAAGAAACAGGGTTTATTAAATTAAATGCTCACTGCATCGCTCAGAATATGCACATGGAGGGAATTGTTTGTTCAGATTAGAGAAACTGCAATATGTGATGGCGTACGAGACCCTTTTCCCTAACAACTCAACTCCTTTATCCTGGGTGTTTTGCTGTTTTACGCAAATACATATATTAAAGAAAACAAAAATTGTCAAATTATGGTCATAACGTATAGAACACTTAAAGGAAATAAGAATCACACAAATGGTCATGGAAAAGGCAATGCTGGGAATGACTCAAAGAGATTTTCATAAAAAATCAGCATAACTCACAGAGTAGATAAAGGTAAGTCATTGATGTATGGCACAAGACCTTGCTGTCTAGTTCAAGCTATAACCCGGCATACGTGCCCGGACCCACATTTGGGTTCGTGAAACTGCTTGCCTCATCAGGCTCACATTGCACCAAGTGAGCCGATGAGCAGCATAGACCAGCAGGGTTCGAGTCTCGGCTCGTTCCTTTATCCCCACTTTAATCGGCTCTCTGGTGGGAGGCAGTGACAAATAAATAAAGATAAACGATAGTATTGGACTTATTAAGCTGCCAAAGTGGAAATAGATAAAACATATTGTTGGAAAGGCTTATTTCAAATGGTGAAAAATAAATAGCAATTATTTAAGAGAATGGTGTTATACAATAAGCATTGAAAGAAAAAATTGCCATATTTTAACATTATCTGATTTCGTATTTCTGTCCCATTCATTATTACGAGATCATAAAAATTAAATTAGATTATTGAAAAGAAATAAAGCGAACTCTAAACACAGAAAAAAAAAATCAATAATTTAAAAAGAATCTTTATATAAGAAAGTAATGAAAAAATGTCCGATTCTGAAATTGACAATATTCGGTCTTTTTTTTTTAAAGCATATTGTAGATTTGCCTCAAGATCGAAATTATGAGGCCCTCAGTGAAGATTGAACAAACGATTTACGAGGAATTGATGTTCAAGTTTACTCTCTTTACAACTAAACCACGAAAATTTAGAAGACAGATAAAAATGTTTATCTTTAAAAGACGTTTTATTTTAATCGTCGCAGATATTTAGAAAACAAAGTAGATGAAGAGATACGACAGTGGAGTTGTCAATTATGAATTGAGGCTAATTTTGCACAAGGTAGAACGTATGAGGTACTGTGAAAACCGAACTTATAAACAATGATTTGTAAGCTTAGCTCATTAACCATAACAAAAGACTAAAGTTCCAAACGTTTTTAGGCGTCCTTGTTATTTATTAAGATTGCTTTTAACTTATTAGCACAAGGTTAGAAATAGAAGACACCCAGTGTGAATCGAACTCACAACCAATAATGTGCTAAGATGATAGATAAAAAGAGAATTAACGGTAATTTACAAAGCTTATCTTACTTTAACACACGGCCAAAAGTATGGGGCACACAGTGAGAATCGATTTCTCTACAGTCTGCTCGCCTAGGTTTCAGAAATATGTAATTGTATTTTAGTAAATTAGCTAAGTTTAACACAAGGCCAGAAGTATGAGAATCATGGTAAGAATCAAACTCACTGTCAATAATCTGGTAGACTATCTTAGGAAGCCATTATGTCTTACGTGATCTCTATGATTTGATAAGGGAATTTTGTGTAAGACAAGACAGAGAGTTTACAATCAAGATCATCATGATAGGATTTGGAGAATTCCATTATACTCCTTAGTTCAAAATAACTGCTAGTATTGATGATGATGATAATTGGATTATACCATTTCTTGCATTTAGTCGAACTCTGTAATAGTGTAACAATAAATATAAATATTACATATCATTAAATAGAATCGTCCTCCGGAAAACCTTTGGTTTGATTGTATATCAATAAATGTCAAAGTTTTATGCCCTTACTTAGTCCAGAATAGTATGCATATTTATGCAAAAATGTTCCTTCATTGAAGAAGAAAAGAAATGAAAAACACATCATTAGATTGTCACTTACTTTTCTCTGCATTAACGAATTATAAATGTTGTCATTCGAAAGGAATTCGCTTTTTTTTTACAATTTTTTAGTTCATATCAAAACTTGGGTTATATCAATTTTGTTTTCTGAGTTACAAAGCAATTCATAATGAAATAGTTAACCGGCGACAGTTTGAGTTCAATCTGGGAAGTTATCGTCGAACGAAATAGACTCGGCGAATCAATCTAAAATAACAGGGCAAGGTGATTTGCGTTTCACTTCGTACTAATTCCCTTTGGAAATGAATGAATGATTGAATTTAATAGTATTTCAAACCACCCAGGGCTGTTTTATGCCAAGAAGTTTGGGAATCACGTTCCTTGTAAGTTCATATTTTCATTTTTAAGTAATTTTTTTTTGTATTGTTTTTGTTTTGGTTTTGTTTTTGTTGTTGTTGTTTTGTTTTTTTTTACTCACGGTGCTATTGAATTCGAAAAAAAGGAAACATATTTATCTGACCTATACATGGGACCCTAAATGGTATTACCACACTTATTTTAATTGAACATGGGAATAATGGCCACAAAACGGTACCCCATATACCCCCTCTGAAAACGAAGCCTCACCATTAGATGCAGTTTAATGACATACCCAGGGCACTTCTTCTGGGGGGGGTCTCATTTTTTAGTTAGAGATGCAGTTAACTTATTCTCATCCCCGTCGAGAGGTTTATTCATACGGAAAGGCGTGAATCAAATTCGTGTCACCCTCTCTCTAAGCTATGGGTGAATAATATGAGATTGTGATCTTTAGTTAAAAAAAAAAAAATGCTAACACGTCTAGAAAAAAGAAATACTTCAAACTAACCGTGAAAAGCAGGGATTATTCCTAACTACGGATAAAATGTAACCCAGTATAACCTGTCACATTCTACCTGGAGATGTTCTCACATTGCTCTGTGTGAAATAATAAAGGAAATTACTCGATATGTCACCTAAAATATCTAATAGATTATTTGATATAAAACTGAAAGTGACTATCACTGAAAAAATTGAAAAAATGCTTTTTTTCTTTTGTATTATTTGACGCATTCCACGGAAAATTTAGCTATCATAATTCTTTAATAGATATTCATTCATCTTATATTTTTTTCGTATCACCAACCTTATCATTATTATATGTTCATTATATTGAATTATTCAGAAATAAAGTCACCAGCAAGATTAATAAAAAAATTGCCCAAACTTATAAAACTGTTTCTAATGTAATCACAAAACTTTATCAATCGTCGCTAAGATTTTTTTTATACAGGTTATATAATCAGCAAACGGAATTCAAACCCTTGACGGGCTGTATGGATTTTACTTTTTCGTAATATGTTCATGAAAAAAATAAATCTATCTCTTCTCATGTCAGTAATATTCTTTTTTTAGAATGCAGAATAACCTTTCATTGCCATCGCTTCCAAGTTCACTCTGACCTGGAGTGGTAGCACCTGATAGGTTCTTTTCTATTAGTCAAATACACTAAACTGAATTGTTTGAAACAAACTGTTCGTACATTTAACTGTGTGTTTTAACAGGGTACTTATTCTAAACTGAATTTTTTGAAATAGAACTGTTTTAACTTTCCACTGTAAGCAAGCAAAAACTGTACTTATACTATGCTGAATTGTTTGAAATTGAACTTTTTTGAAAATTAAACTGTGTAATTGTGCTAAGCTGAATTGTTTGCTATAGATTTTTTTATTGACATTTAACGGCGTGTAACAAAAAATCGATACTTATATTAAACATAATTGTTTGAAATTTTTTTGAAAATGATTCAATTCGGTGCTATATGACCCGAAAAGTGTTGATACGCCGTAAAACAAATATATATATATATATATATATATATATATATATATATATATATCGAGAGAGAGAGAGAGAGAGAGAGAGAGATAAAGGGAGAGAAAGACAGAGAAAGACAGAGAGCACATATGACTCATTGAATAGTGATTTATGAGCTAGATTTGTCACACAGCCGCAATTGTATAATCGACTAGATTATAAGGATTCTTGTCACAGTCTAATAGTTAAATGAACAATGGCGTACGACATTTGATACGAAGTCGTTGTACCGTACTATTGTCCTTTTGTCAAAACATTCAAGCATTGACTTCTCCAAATGAGTTTTTTTTAAATCAACATTGGACCAATGAACACTTCCTAGATTTATCGGTATACTGACGTAGACGAACTTTTTTCTATTCAAATTTGCGGAATAGTTAAACACCGCCTGGGAGTCGAGTGTCCACGAACAAGGTATAAACTTCAATGATACTGAGTAGAGATTGAGCGACTAATATGATAGAATTAATTGACAGATTCGTTTCAGCCGTATGCAACATATCAAGGGTTACTTTATGCTAAGAGGTTAGGGAATCCCATTCACTGTACTTTCAAACTTGATTTTTTCTCTGTGGATATCTCTTAAGAGGATTTGTTTTTGCGTGCAATCCTACAGAATACAATAATTTCTTGTCAGATTAATTTGACTTGCAAAACGAAACCTAAATTGTTCTATATCTTTAAGTAAATGTTAACCTTGGAGTTATGCAAATAAAGGGTCAGTCCACACTTCCCAATCATAGGAACTGGAGCCTCGAAACCAGATAATATCAATTCAATTACCCAGAACATTTTTTGGATGGGTCTTACGTCTTACTGTAGACGGCTATGAGTGATTGGGAAATAAACATCAAAATGATGACAATTTTGCAATAAGGATATGTCGCGACTTAGAAAAAAAGACGCTGGTTAACTTTTTTGAATCTTTGTACGCAAGAATATTTCAGGTCCAGTTATCAAAAAGGTACTCAGAATGATGGTATTGTGCCAAACAAAGTTTGCTTTATTAATTAAGTACGAAGACGTATGGTATATGCTGATGGTTAGCCAGTGAGTTTTCTCAGATTATTTGCTCCTATTGTGAGTTCGATCTTACTAAGTGTCCAACTTTTATGGGCTTAAGCCAGGAAAATAAGGTTCCAACTGTGAATGTTCGCCTAGCAGACAGATACCGTGGTGCATTGATTCCGAATTTCACCGAATCTCCCACAACTATGGCTTCGTGCCAGACTTAACAAAACCTCATAAAAACTATGAGATCTTGATTTATTTTGCAGTGCATACTGAGCGTCAAAAATACAACGTTGATTTTTATATTCTTCCGAGATTAGATGTAAAACCCGTAAGGTTTCCGTTCTACTAGCGGCCTCTGATGTTAATAATACTTTTATTTAGGAAAGACTGAGGGATATTATTAAGCCTTTGATAGTTATCTCCACCATGACTTAATCGGGTTGATTTTTTTAAAAGTCGCATTTAGCGTGTAATTAAAACTGGAATTGACCTTTTTCTTAAAGTCATAGTATTTTTAAAAAATATTGCTCTAATGAAAAGTTCGTTAAAACTCACACTTTACTCGATTATTATACATACTAACATTTTGATATATACAGCAATATATAGATAGACAATGAGACATTTTAATAGATACATAGATAGATAGATAGATATGAAGTAACTTAGATAGATATGAAGTGACATAGATAGATAGATACATAGATAGATAGATAAAAATGGTGTTCAGTGTAACCAATGAATTCCCAAAATTATCATTCGGTCGCAAAAAGAAATGTAAAATGAAAGAATTGGAAATAAAATCTCACTACTTTGTACTTCTCTACACTAAACGATTCAGGCTTAGTGTAGAGAAGTACAAAAACCAAAAAAAGTGATTAGACTCAAAACTGATTCAGTTACATTAAATTCATTTTTATAAAATATATGTGATTGAGTGTGCAGGATAGCATAATTTTAATAATTTATTGGATATAGCTCGATGATACATTGCTACGAATTTTAACTCGGTCAAATTAATAAGATGAACAATCTGCTTTTGAAAGTCAATGTAATGCCTCAAAGACTAGATAAGATATCATTGTGCTTAACTCGACAACTTTACCTCATCCACCTTCGACTTCTAAGCTGCCATTCATACAATTTCATCAGTTTGAAGACATGAAGAAAACACTTAGAAGAGTTAGATTCTTCTATGATGATGAGTTGACAGAAACAACTCAAGTATGGATTAGAAAAGCCAATAACTTTTACGAGGTTAACGCACATGCCTTTTACTTACAATGATTGAATCCACTGAAAGCAACTTATCATTTTCTATTCTTAACTCTTTCAGGACAGTGTGTGAATATATATATATATTTACTCAACCTCACAGAACCGAGCAGAATTCTACACAAAGTCAGTTTTTAAATGGAATTTAACAGGCTTGATTTAAGAGTTTTTTTTTCACGGAGCAGTTACCATACCAAGGTTAAAGAGCTCAGTCTACCCTACGATTTTTCCGTGGCTGGAGGGAGAATAATTGTATCCCAACAATTTCTAAGGGTATAAGACCAATGTAAAATGTTAGTAGTCTCGTACAGGATTCGAACTCTAGTCACCGTGTCCATTTTCAACGATGATAACTTTTGCATCACGAGCGCCTCCAATACTGTATGCCAATTTCAAGTTGTTTACGGAATAGTTGAATTCTTAAAAGTGACATTGTGGCTAGAGACGATTTCCAGACTGTGTACTATTTTTGAAAATTGTTGAATGACATTCTCTTTTGATTAAGTTTATGATCAGGATTCAATTTGGAAATTAGAGACATATTTTTTTGTTTTTTTTTAAAGTTTTTAATGTTTATGAAAGATTTCTTATAGCGTCATGTAAACCCACAGATTTTGTGGAATTGTGTAAATTGTAAACTTAATTTATTTTTTGTTGTTGTTGAAAGGTTTTTTTTTTTTTTTAAATTTTCTTTTAATATTTAATATTTAACGGTATATCGACATTCTATGAGATAATTTTCTTATTATTCTGCATACTATTGATTGTGTTGAGGTTTATAACATTTGGTATAATTTTATTTCTCACAGGAAGGACAAAATATCATCGAAGTCGATATTTTTAAATCGGTCTTTCTTGCTTGTTCTACGAGAGAAATTTCAGCATTCAAGGCAAAATACTCAATGGTGTATGTTGTTCAATCATTTTAATTCAATCTATTTGTAATTAACAAAGAAAAACTCATTTAACGGATTCTCATACAAACAGGTTTCATTATAGTTGAATTTGGCTGAGAGCTGAAAGACGATGGGGACAGATGGTTTGGTTTGGTTTGCTTAATGGCATATCAACCTTCGTGGGTTATTTATTACCAAAGCCATTCTCCTAGAAGAACAGTCGTGGTGCTATTTAACCCATAGCTGGAAGGATAAGGGGGTTCATACCTTTCCCAAGGGTATTTTCTGAAAGTGAACGTAATAGCGCGACTGGAGTCCAAACTCGCGTGCTACGATTTCATAGACCATCGCTTTAACCATTACACCACGGGGACACCCCCCCGATGGGGACAGATGTTAAATGAGTCATTTAATAAAGTTAAAAAGAATTATAAAGATTTTATATTTTATTTCTACTTATTAAAACGAATAAACCTTTTAACTAAATAAGGATTCATTTATCAGTTGTTTATAACTGTTTATTGATGGATATTCGTTCACAAAGAGAAAAACGTAAAGGATATTATTTTCGTGGAATCAATGCCAAAGAGATTACACAACAAAAGATAAATGCCGACAAACGAACATTAGTTGTAGAGCTAAACGACTACAAAAGACTTAAATTTTTATTTAAATCTAAAACATTTGAGATACTTAAAATAGTTTTGTTATCAGCAACCAAATGCATTGGAGATAACAACCTGAGAAAATAGTAATTTACAAAGCTCTTTGCTTCGATGTGGCGCAAGGCCGAACGAATGGGGCACCCTATGAGACTCGAGCTCACACGTGTAGGTTTGCTAGTTTAGCTTGCTAACCGTTACACCACCAGAGGTGCCCACAACCTGAGAAAATAAAAAATTAGCTAACATATATACATATATATATATATATATATATATATATACACACCGTCAAATCATGGTGTGAGCATGGAATTACCCCTCTCTCTCTTTCTCTCTCTCTCTCTCAGTCACTCACTCTCTCTTTCTCTATCTCTCTCTCGCTTGCTCACTCTCTCTTTCTCGATATTTTTTTCTCTATCATCCATCGCTCCTGTCATGTCTTCTAGGCTGCAACCTGTGTCCGCACGATTTATGTATGTTTTTGTTGGTCGGTCATCCCTGGCACGTCCATGTGTAAGAGTCCATTGGAGAATATCGATAATGAGTCTGTCATCACTTATCCAGAGACGCATAATTGTTATGTATATATATATATATGTGTGTGTGTGTGTGTGTGTGTGTGTGTGTGTGTGTGTGTGTGTGTGTGCAAAAGTTAAGAGTATTTTTAAACCGTTTAAAAGGGTTTGTGCGTTTGTGCGTTTGTGTGTGTGTGTGTGTGTGTGTGTGTGTGTGTGTGTGTGTGTGTGTGTGTGTGTGTGTGTGTGTGTGTGTTCATAATTCAGAAAAATAAAATGCTTACAATAGGCTAATGCACTAACCGTAATTTTCACACGTAGAGATGCATGCTCCTCAGACTGGTTTTTGTTTGAGGATGAACCTGCTTACGTTTAAAAAAAAAAGCGTATCGCCAAATATGAAGTTCAAAATTTCAATAAAAATTGATTGAAGACAATTTATTTCCTAATGGTTCACATATTTTTTAGCATAGAACATATATTAGATTTTACCTGACACCTTCCGAATTATAAAGTGTCAAAAATTATATATATATATATATATATATATATATATATATATATATATATATATATATATCCCAGTTCGGGTCATACCAAAGACTTTAAAAATGGTACTTGATACCTACTTGCTTAACACTCAACATTACAAGATACGTATCAAGGGCAAAGTAAAGCAATCTACGGAAAAAAGTTGCGCCCTCGCGTATACCTCGGTGTAGTAGCTATTGAAAAGGAAGCCTTCAGGTCATCCTCGACTACGGTCGCTAACTTTACATTACTTATACATATATATATATATATACATATATATATATATATATATATATATATATATATATATATATATATACAAGAGTGGAAAGTAGAAAGTAATAACATTTTATCAGAGTGGATTTAAAAATTAAATGCACGTTACATTTTTTTAAATATAATAAAAACGTATTAGATTTTATTTTCAGTAACTACAGCAAACCTGAAGGTAAGGAACAATTCCAAGTTTTGCGAAAACTGGTGTTTTCCCAGAAGAAGAGTTTGAAAGATAATTTTTATCTTTTTCATTTACGAATGTCTTAGTAATCGAAACAAATTAAAATTCGGTTAGTGCTAAATCTAATCGTGGATGTGAAAGAACCTCGCATCCTAACGCTCTTACGAGGATCATTAAATAAATTCCCATACTTTTTTCGTATGGGCACTTTTACTGATAGTACACACATGAAACTCAAGTCCCCTTTGAAGTAGTCTACTCCGGTTGCAATGCACTTGTTGTATCGTTCCAACAACTACTGGAAGGCCACATGGAAGTCCTCTTGTGTGAGCGTGTCAATGATCTTCGTCATAGCCTCTTTAATCTCCTCAATTGTCTCATAACGACAGCGTCCGAGCTTAGGGAATAACCCAAAGTCACAGGGAGCAAGGCCAAGACTATAGGGACGGTGAGGAAGTGTCTTGATGCCCATCTTGGTCAAATAGTCTGTGACAAGGATGGAGTTGTGGACTGGTACATTGAGCTGGTGGAAATGCATTTAACCAGATTTGAAGAGTGCTTGCCTCTTCTGATGGAATGTCTTCCTGAACTCCCTTAAAACCTCAACATACTAACCCTAACCCTAACCCAAATACTTTGGCCAATCAACTCAGGTATATTGACTTCCTTACTCCTCCCACACATCTCATCCTTCCTCACAGACTCCCTGCCTTCCTGGAATCTCTGAAAAAATGATTCTCGATTCATGCAAGATGCTCCAAAAGCAGTCTGAAGCATCCCCTACGTTTCTGTGGAATTTTGTCCAAGTTTAAAACAGAATTTTACTGCATATCGTTCTTCTAAAGTGTCCTCACGTCCAGGTTGCATTTTTGAAATCCACCAGTTGTGACAATCAAGCTTTAGTAGGGTGCATTCAAATTCTTGCTGTAGCTGTTCCTTTGAACCTGGAATCATAAGAATTGGTCAGTCATCTCAATAGATATATAGCAATAACATACTGAATTTTCAAGAGTCTACAACCATTTGAAATGCCCATACGAAAAAAGTCTGGAAACTTACTGAATTCAACACGTATCTCGTCTCGGGTTTGATGGGCTGCACTCGATGAAAATGATGATTACATATTGAATAATAATAATATTAAATCTAATTAAAGTTGCATTTAATTTTATACTTTCATTGAGAAAACATTATTTCTTTCCGAATGTCCTATTTCCCGGATTTAAAATAGTACAATTAAAGTTTGAATAGGATTTGTGTTGTGTTTTTATTTACGTTCCAAAATCTGCTGGATTATGAATAAATCGGTAGATGCTAGGTTTTTTTTGTTTTTTGTTTTATCTTAGATGTGGTTGTCGCAGTAGATCTTATTAATTTTTGTTTTCCATGTCAGACTTCTCGCGAAAACATTGCCCCCTGTCAATAAAGCAAAGAAGAATCTAAAAAACGATTCTTTAAAATAGAAAGATTTTTTTTTTATCTGCCGAATACTTCTTTAATCAGGCTCTTAAACCTGATTGGACGAGTGAATTCTTAACTTTATTTACTTTGAAATAGAAAATGTTTCATTTGTTTATTTTTTTGGGGAAAATACTGTGCATGCATTATTCTTTGCCATGCAAGTATAAATAGCGAGCTTCCTGGACGCCACAGAGCTTTTACTGTAGTTGTAAGTATATTGGAACGTATTCTAATATATGCTTATGTAAAGATATTTATCATAGTGTAACAAAATTTTTTTTTTTTTAAATACGTTCTCCAAAACTATTTCTAAGAACTTATGTTGTCTGTTATTGTTATTTTATTCCTTAGAAATATTCCATACCCATTTCCACTGGAGGTTTTTCAGACTGACTGATGTTTAGTATTCTTCTAAGTATTTTAAATGATTTTAACAGTGTTTTAGTCAATATGGTATCGATACTTCGAGTTTTCTCAGTCTCTTTCCCAGTATTTTTGGGACTGTTTCAAAAGCACAAAGTATAGTTACTATAACAGTCATCTTCACCCCTTGGAAGGTTTTTAACACATGAACAAAAGGGTGATTTTCTCTTAAATGTGTGTGACCACAAGTCCAGTCTTTTAAGCTCTCCAGGACATTTTATAATAGTTAATCGTACCAATATTGTGGTCAGTTGCATTTAAATTTTTTACCGGGTTTTATGCTCCTGAATTCTCTTTTCTTTGTTCTGCAAGGACTCAATCAAGTATTAGACTTCAGAGGGGTCTCCATACTTCATAACTCTCTAGCAAGACCTTGGTATTTATTCGGTTTTTTTTTTAATTTGTCTTATTTTTATTTTGTAATCTGTTTGACTTGCGAATTATTATTTGTACACGTTCAGAGTTTTTAAAATCAGCGTTAACTAGGGGTCTCTCACTGGATTCTGAGTGACAACAAGTCTCCTCAAGTCTCCATGACTCTTCTTAGTATTCTGACCGATCTCAGCAAAGCTATAGTTTGGATAGTCTCCACGCCTCCTCTTATTTTCAAGTTCTTTAGTCCTTTTACCAATCCTTTGGTGACTTTACGAAGAGTACCAATTACTTTTGGTATAACCGTTACTTTTATGTTTCACAGATTTTTCAATTTCCTAGCAAGGTCGAGGTGCTCATCGCTGTTTTTCAATTTTACTCTGTTGAGAGCCGGGACTGCAAAATCCACAATTCTGCCAGTTCTGTTTGTTTGTTGATTATTATTATAAGGTCTGGTCGTCTGGCAGAAATTAGGTGATCCGTTTGTGTCTCAAATCCCAAAAGAGTTTGTGCGTCTCATTCTCCTTGACTGATGCTGGGTTGTGCATATACCATTTGTTCATTTGGTCAAATTTAAATTTCTTGTCCAATTCCCGGTGGATCGTCTTGCACACTCAGTCGTGTCTATTTTTATACTCTCTCTGTGTTAACTTGCTTCATTTACCTACTATGAGATTGAGCGTTTTGTCTCTTTCACCACCTAACCTCTTTCTGCTGTTTTTTTTTTGCGTCTTATCTATTCTTGCTTTGATATGATTCTCTAGCAAGGTCGAGGTACTTATCCTACTTTTCTCATTCTTTCCGTTTTATTCAGTGGTCAGTCGGGACAGACATGTGGGACACTGCTGGAGAAGTAGGGACGAACTCCTAAGTGACATACTCCTTTGGACCCGTTCACAAAGACAAGCAAAGGCAGGACGACCAGCTAGAACCTATATACAACAGCTCTGTGCCGATACAAGATATAGCCTTAAAGACCTACCGGGAGAGATGGACGATAGAGACGGGTGGTGAGAGAGGACCAGGAAGACCCGTACTGGCGGCGTGACATGATGATGATGATGATGATGATGATGATGATGATTTTACTCTTTAGAGTTTTTGTCACCAGCGTTAGCTGGTTGTTTTCCACTGGAATCTGAGTGACAGTAAGTCTCCTCAAGTCTCCAAGACTCTTCTAAGTATTCTGATAGATCTCAACACTGCTGTAGTTTGGATTGTCCCCATTTGTCCTCTCACTCTAGTCCCTGTACTAATCCTTTGGTGACTGTAACGAACGCTCCATTTACAATTGGTATCACCGTCACAACCAGGTTTTATAGCTTTTTTCATTTCTCTCGCGCAATCTTAGTACTTATCTGTCTTTTTGCTTTCCTTCAGGTTTACTTGGAGGTCATCCGGAATGTCAAAGTTCACTATTCGATAGGTTCTCTTTTTGGTGTTTTTGTTCACTGTTACTAGCTCTTGTCGTCTGGCCGAGATTAAATGATCAGTTTGTATCTACAAACCCTCAAGAATTTTGTTCGTCTCATTTTCTAGAACAGATTCTGGGTTGTGTATATGGTCAAATTTTAACTTCGGACACAATTCGCAGTCGATCACCTTCCCCACCCAGCGTGTCTAGTCATATACTCTCTTAGCATAAATTTACTTCGTTACCTTATAACCTGATAGATTGTTTCATCTATGCCACCCCCTAATATATATCAGCTATTTTGTCGTATCTTGTCTATTATTATTATTATTATTATTGTGAGATTTTCTCGCTAATCTTAACTGATGTCTTTTGAATGGAGTCTGTGTCAAAATAAATTTGATCAGGTCTTAAGGACTCTTCTAAAATTCAAGCTGGTTTTAATTGTCCTCTATCTGGATGGTCTTGATCCTTCATGTGATCTTAAGTTCCTCCAAAATGATAAGTGATTGAAGCCTGGGAAAATGTTCCTTTCAATAAATCTTCGAAGCGGATGATAATCATCTATCGACTAGATTGCTTTAGAAAATAAGTTGAAAATTAACTCTGACACTTTTTGAATTCTTTCAGAAATAGCATCCTTGATATCGCTACTGCACGAAGGGTATTACATAATCTTCAGAGATATATATTTGATTAATACGTCAATAGTTTTGATGCTTCGAAAAGAACTGTGTTGATACTCATGAACTCTTAAGGGCGTTTTCTTAAGCAATATATCATATGTCTAAAGATTTTTCTCTGTCTTTTTTGCTTTTCATTTTCTAACCGTAGCGTTAGCGGTTCTTAAGTCGAAAGAAAAAGTTCTGTTAATTGATAATAATAATAATGACACCAGTAAATCTAAGAAATGTAGTGTAACTAAATCAAGGGTAGTGTGAAGCAATCCACGGAATGGAGTAGCTCCCTCCCCTACACATCAGTGTAGTAGCTATTGAAAAGGGAGCCCTCAGGTCACCGTCGACTAATGTCGTCAATTTTACTTTACTGGGTAAGTCTTTTTAATTGGACCAATAAATATTGGATCACGGAAAGACAAGCTTCCAAAGATAAGTGCTATAGCTTCAAATCTCACTAGAGTCTTCATTTGTAGTGTCAATTTGCGTTACTTAACCAAATGAACATTGTTATAAAAAGCCACGGAAATCAGGAAGAAGATAAGAAAATATATTTATAGCAACACAGTCTTCTTTTTTACCATAATTATTAGATTTATTGTATGAATTTTGTTTATTAAGTCACCGGAACGTAATGGCTAAAGTCTTGGACGGCGGCCTCGGAGTTAACGCTAGTTGTACTAATACGTTCACTTTAAGACTAATACCATCGAGAAACAGTCTTATTTCCCCAGTAGTAGGTTAAATTGGATCGCAACTGTTCTCCTATATAGGTGGTTTTGGCATTAAATGATTCATGAAGATTGATACGCCACTAAGCAATTTAATTAGTATTATGAATGTATACATAATATCCTTCTTAGCTTTGGGTAAATAGAATATGATCCTTTGGTCTTTGTTTGATAACCAGTAAAGAGGGTAAACTTTGATTTCAAACTAACTTTAACCCCTAAACAGATGATGTTGTGGTACAGCTTACCCCGAGATTTATGCCAAATAACATCAGATTTAACATTTTATCTTACTTCGATGTACATCTAGACTGAGATGCAAGTGCTTTGTGGATATAGTTGATTGTGCAAATGTATCTAGTTAACTGTTGGTTCCGTGTTCAAACCCTGGTAATAGCTGAAAACTTTTATATATCATTCCAGTGGAAGAAACACACAACATCGCTCGGACGAATTAAGTTGGAAGGATTATCTGATAAAAGATATTCTGTAAGAATAAAGAGCACCACGAGAAAAAAAATCCTCCAAGACAGAAGAAATAATTTAGTTAAGATTTCCAGGTTATAGAATTTGGCAGACTCCTGAAGAAGTATGGTACAAGTCAGAACATAGTGACAATAAGAACCAAAGAGGAAAAAGCAACAATAGGTAATTAGTAAATAATTCATCATCTCAGAAATTCGGATGATAAGATGAAATGGGAATTACGTATTAATACATTTTCTGGATTTCTTAGATGACGCATTAATAGTATCATTCATTGAGAGGTTTTCACACCAGTTTTATCGGATAGTCTTTCATTAGAGATTGAGTGAAAATAAGTCTTCTCTTGGCTCCAGTACATTTTTCAGTATTCTGGCTGATCTTAGCTGTGCTGTAGTTTGGATGGTCTCGATTTGTCTTCCGATTTCTCACTCTTCCAGCTCCCTTACCAATTCTTTGGGAATTGTTCCAAGTGCCTCAATTACAATTAGTATCATCATGTTTCATAGCTTTTTCAGTTCTCTGGCAAAGTCTAAGTATTTGTATCTCTTTTCGTTTACTTTGATTTTCACTTTTAGTATGCACCGGGGCTACAAATTTTACTATTCGGTAGGTTCTCTTTTTTTAATTTTCTTTTTTTTTTCTAAATTTTTCTTCTTTTTTTTTTTTTAATTATCAGGAGATAAAGTTTTCTGGCCAGGATTTGGTGATCAGTTTGCATGACAGAATCCTAGAAAATTTTATGTCTCATTATCCAAAGGGGGTTTTTCTTTGAAAGTAGGTCATTTTGTAATATGATCAAATTTCAGTTTCTATGCATTTATTATTATTATTATTTACTCCTTTAGATTTTTTCACCTCCTGCCCTAGCTGATGGTTTTTCACTGTGTTGCATAGCCGTAACACATATACAAGCGGAAACATAATCAAACATAATTTACGAACGAACGAACGAACACACTTCTTTAAAAAAATATGTATCTCTCACACTTTATTCTCGATATAGCTCTGGCGTATAAGAGATGAGTGGAGACAAGGACAAACTGCTATATTGACCCAAGTTCTTCTCCTGACCATAGCAGCACTTTTTCCGCATTTTGGTAGGGGTTGCTCAACCGGGGGTCTCTGCAAGCTGGCCCTCACTCTGCTGTTCCTGTCACCAACTGACTCAACTGCCGCCGGCACTGCCTATATCCTTTCATAACGTCCACTTGCTTCTGCCTCTTCTTCCGCTTATTTACACAGGTGCATCTCTGATTGACGGATCGGTCAAGGGTCAATATACAACAACTGGAGTTTGAGTCACAGCAAGTCTCCTCAAGTCTCCAGGACACTTCTCAGTATCCTGGCTGTCCTTAATAATGCTGTCGTATGAATAGTCTCCACTCGTCCGCCAACTTCCAAGTCCTCCACGCCCTTTAATAATCCTTTAGTTACCGTGCCAAAAATCTCCAATCGCAATTGGTATAATCGTCACCTTAATGTTTCATTTTTTTTTCAATTCTCTAGCAAGGTCGAGGTATTTATCCTTCTTATCACATTTTTCCAGTTTTATTCTGTGGTCAGCTAGGACAGCAAAGTCCTCAATTTTGCAAATTCTCTTTTTTGGAATGTTATAATTTTTGGACTTCTGGCCGAGATAATAATAATAATAATAATAATAATAATAATAATAATACTGTAATGTATTTTATTTCATCTGATCATCAAAAAGTGAGATCATGTGGAATTTGGCTAAAGCACTAACATTGTAAATGTTCTTATAATACCTAATCAATTTGTTTTGATGCTGTTACTGCCAGAAATATACACGAGGATAGTGGGGGTGAATTCAAGACATGTTGGAATAGTATTATAGATTTCTGCTCAGTGCTGTTTGCTGCGGTCGAAGAGAAACAGGACAGGATTTACAAAAAAGAATTCAATTTCTTTTCTTTCACAAACTAATGATTACAATGCCTTATCTGAGAAATTAAAAATAAAGACTATCATGTCTACTAATTTCAATTTTAAAGGAACAAATTCGGATCAGCAGAACGCAGCAAATTTACAGAAAGTTCTAATAAGATCTACAGGTTGGGCGCCATAATATTGATTGGTAAGACAGTGCTCGGATTAGCCAGAATTTAGACAGATAAGGAACTTAAAATTTCGAATACTAATTCTTTATTTCAAATCGATACTGTTACCTTGAATGTCGTGACACGGAAAACGTCCATAGAATACCGAAAGAACGGAAATGAAAAAAATTAAGATCAAAAGAAAAACTAATCACGGTTCGATAATTAAGATAATGCAGTGTTTCATATTAAATATCAATTTAATTTATGTAAGATCTTTCAAACCAAATGGTTGAAAACATCCATATATTACTCAAATTCCTAAAATGTTTTCATGTACACAAACTCGCACAAACCCACGCATACACACAACTTACCTAGCTTTTTAGCTGGGACGTTTGGCATTTGTGTTTTATGGGGTATCAAGATTAACTATAGATTCGTGACTCAATGCCTTTTGGGTCTGGCTGAGACACCTACGGGTTGGCAAAAAATCATTAAAAAACACAGCATAGCACCAGACCTTCGGGTCTGGTTCAAGCTATGAGCAGGTATACGAGCCGGACTCACATTAAACTTAGTGAGTCCATGTCCAGTCGGATAACCTGGCTCACACTGAACCCAGTGAGCCTATAACCAACATATTCCAGCAGGGCACCAATCTTGACTGTTGTCTAAACTTCTCCCCAAATTCTGTACTATAAAAAGACCTTGGGTCAAACCCTGTGTCCTGAGTGGTAGTGATAAATATCATTCACACTACCCACGATCACGAAAACTATTCAAATTAGACGAACCAGACATGCAGGACACTGCTGGAGAAGCAGGGACGAACTCATAAGAGATGTACTCTTATGGACCCCCACACATGGCCTTGCAAAAGCAGGACGACCAGCACGAACATACATTCAGCAGCTATGTGAGGATACGGGATGTTGTCCTGAAGACCTACCTAGGGCGATGAACGATAGGGAGGAGTGGCGAGAGAGGGTCAGGGATATCCGTGCTACCAGCGTGATATGATGATGATGATGAGGATGATACATATTATTGAAGCTGATATCATAGTTACTGTATGTAGGAAACTGTCACGTCGGATAAAGTTCAACTGCTGGACCAAGATGTTTGAATTTCTCATAGCAATAATTAACTAAGGAAATGTATGAATCCAATTATTTCATCAAGAGGCAAATAGTAGGTCAGATTGTGTACTTTAATCTAGATACGGCAACTCATCTTGGAGAAGGAAAATCTATAAAATTAATCGGGCAATATTTATAAATAGACTGTGTGAATACATTGGTGTTAGAACATCTTTATCTGTGTTAGGATTGCGTGGAAAGATTCAACGGCACTTGATGATTCACTTTCTTGGCAATATTATCATCAAACCACGTGGTTCCCTCTTATATATATATATATATATATATATATATATATATATATATATATATATATATATATGCGTGCGTGCGTGTGTGTGTGTGGTTTTTGGCCTCATATTTCTATGTCTGTATATATGTCTGTATTATTGGCAGAATTAAGACACTGTGTCTCCAAAAGTTACGTTCTCAGGTGAAGATTCTGGGATTCAGCATCATTTCGTGGAGATGTTTATGTAATCCCTTTTAGTTTAAAACATTAAAGATTCTGTCGCCTTGCTGGCTGGGCTCTACAATACACCGACTGCACCTCTGCATTTAAGTAAGACACCGAAACGCGGTTTCTTGGTGGCTGTCTCCCCACTACCTGTAACAGTTGATGACAGGATCCTGGTGACTGAGCAATCTATGAACCGGCAACCGCCGTGATCATGTGACCGAAAACACTCTACTCTAATTCTTATTTTGGTGAGACGGACGATCAGAGTGGTCCGATCAGATTAATCAGTTGGTTATATCAAGCTTTAGCTTGTCCAGACCGTATTCTTTCAATTGTTTGAGGCTAGAAGGCAGTGGCTAAGGATCAATCGTGTGCGTGTGCATAAACAGGACTAGTCAGTAAATAACACCCAAAAGATGAATTGCCGTGGAAGCAAATAAACAAACTAAACCAAATATTTTTTTTATTTTAAAAGTTGATTAGATCGAATGTGTTTCCTGAATTTTGTATTTTTTTTTTTTTTTCAGTGGCCGATCAACCAGATCCGGTGTCTTCTTCCACAATCGCCCAAGTATTTAAAAATTCATTGAGGAACCTGTGTCACTATTCGCACCTATTTTCATAGTTGCATATATCATGGCCGAATCTGATTTAGTTTATTTTTCTAGCTTTATAAGAATTGATTGTGTGTTGCTATGACAAAAATATTCAGATTTTGCTCTTTCTGGACGACGCTAAAAACGTTTTTGAATGGCTCTCGTACAAGTATGTGTAAGGACAAGCGTGTCTATATGAGTATTTATGCGTGTGGATATATATGTGTTAGTGTGTGTGTTGAAGTAAACCAGCAGAAATGATACACCTCAGCGAGATATTTGCAATGCACCTAAAATACCGTTAAAATTTTTAAGGTTATTCTTAATCATACGAAATCTTTATAAAGTACTACTAATATTCCTCCATTCCTTACTGGGGAGGAGAAAGAATCTCATCACGGATCGCTATTGCTTTCTCTAGTTGTCTGGTAAGCTATACAATTTGGTTATTATCGGGTAAGTAAATCTAGCAAAATGATCTTTTGAGTAGTTACAAATAATTGTCTGACTTAGTGTAGTAGGTGTTAAAACACTAAAAAAAAAAAAAAATTCAAGATGAACCAGGTCTATAAGAAAAATTAATATTTTATAATTGAATAACTCAGTTATTTTCGTTTGAATTATTTTAACTTTTAGAAGTATGCGAAAAATTAACTCCAAATGCTAAACTGTTTGAACACCTTTTCTCATTGATATTTTGCCCAGTCGGCTGGTGCAGTAGAATACACTGACTGCACCCCTGCAGAGGGGTATGACCCCCACCAACGAGTGTCCTGGTATGACAATAAACAGTCTGGTGGTAAGGTCCCAGTAATGCTGGGGCCTTGGGGAATGCGGAGTACCCCTTCATTGCCATCGCTCCCAGGTCCACTCTGGCTCGGAGTGGTAGCACCTGATTGGGCCCTATCTATGGGTTAAAGAGAACTAACGGCATACTTATACTAAACTGAATTGTTTGATTATACAGAACAGCTTGAAATAGAAATGTTTTTTTTGACAATTAAACCGTATTTACATTTGAACTGCATGCTTATGATAAACTGAATTATTTCAAATAGAACTGTTTTTGACATTGAAACTGTATTTACACTAAACTAAATTGTTATGTATTGAATAGTTTGAAATGGAAATGTTTTTGACAATTAAACTGTGTACTTATGCTAAACTGAATTGTTTTAAATAGAACTGATTATTTACATGAAAATGGATTTGGCTTTGAGTCACCTACAAAGGTAGATATGCCATAAAACCCAAAAAACCAAGCAACCATCATTGATATTGCTATACATAAAAAGAAAAAATAACATCAAATCAAATAGAGAAACCTTAGTTGTTTCTAAGTATGGTGTTAAAATTTGAGATCATTTGTATAAGATTCAGTCAAGTTATTGCTTATTAAATAATATCAACTTTAATGAAACAGTCTGTATTTTTGCTAGATTCCTGAATCAGTATTCACCATTTGCTCTTTGAATGGACATTTCTGTCTCAGACTCAAAGATCCAAAACAGCGGATATCTGTTAATTCTTTGTCTTTGTATCATTTGCAAGAAAATGTCTGCTTTAGGAGGTCTTTCTATTTTTTAAATTTTTTTTTGTCTTCTGAGTGTATATCTGTTCCAAATGTATGTGTCGCATTTGGTTTCTTCTATTATTTTTTTTTTTTAGTTTTTATTTTAATATGGTTTTTATTTTCCTCAATTTCGATGGATGAGATTTGAATAACAGCCAACAAAAAAAACAAAAAAACAAACAAAACTCCGATGTTATTCCACCTCAATTGCTCGGTATGTTTACATTTCTTTATCCAGAAATATTTTCTTCTAAATACACGGAAATAGAGATGTAATTATCCATATACTTTTGTCACTGTGAATATACATATGTGTATAACACATGAAGGCATACATACAAACACACACACATTGGAGATTTACATACAACTTTGATATGTAGAGCTATAAAGACAGTGAAAAAGAAATATGCCAATGATATATGTATTCACGCACATACATTTAATCGTGTATATATATACGTATGTGTGTGTGTGTGTGTGTGAATACAGTTATTTACTTTAAAAAGTGCTTTTGATTCTTTTTTCAACGTGAGTGTGTACAACATTCTCTGAGTGTATTTGGGTGGGTGGTTGTGTTATTGCGGCCAGAAAAGGCAAATAACAGTTCATTATGACGTTCGTTGGGCTGAAGATGTTTTTTTTTTTAGTATTTAATGATAAACACTAAGATATTGACGCATATATATCCCTTGACATTTGTACAACGATAGACATTTCATTATTTTAGATAGATATTTTGTATTTCATATTTCCATCTTTTTTGTCATATTTTCCACGAAAACTTTTCCTTTCCTTAAATATATTCAGGTCCATTTCGGCTTATTGAAAAACATTTGAACCCAATTATATGCAACTATATTTATAAGTAGATATATAGATAGATGCATGGATGTATGGATAAATATGAACAGACTAATATATATATATATATATATATATATATATATATATAGGAGAGAGAGAGAGAGAAAGAGAGAGACAATAATTAGATAGATAGATAGATAGATAGATAGATAGAAGAAAAGAATAATAAATCAAAGATTTCGTAAGGTTTTGTTTTATGGCATATCAACCTTTGTATATTATTTAATGCCAAATCTATTTTCATGTAAATAATCAGTTCTATTTAAAACAATTCAGTTTATCATGAGTACACAGTTTGTCAAAAACATTTCAATTTCAATCTATTCAGCTTATTCAGTTTAGTGTAAGTACAGTTTTAATGTCATAAAACAGTTCTATTTAAAATAATTCACTTTAGCATAAGCACTCAGTTTAAATGTAAGTAAGTTTTAATTGTCAAAATATTTCCATTTCAAGCTATTCAGTTTAATCAAATAATTCAGTTTAGCATAAGCATGCCGTTAGTTCTATTTAACTCATAGATAGGGCCCTATCAGGTACTACCACTCCTGGCCAGCCTGGACCTGGGAGTGATGGCAATAAAGGTGTACTCCGCATTCCCCAAAGATCCATCATTGCTGGGACCTCACTATCAGATTGTTTTGTGTCATGTCCAGGACACTCGTTGGGGCGGGGTTCTTACCCCTCTGCAGATATGCAGTCGGTGTATTCTACAGCCACAGTAGACTGGACCAATAAATGAAAGAATGATTGAATGAAAAATAAGAGACAAAGAATCTTAAAAGAACTGGAAAGTGCTTTAAAATTGTAAATGGGTATAAACATAATAAATTATCCAAATATAATTTCTGTGTGTGTGCTATCACTGAAAATCATTTGCAATAATCTCGGAATAAAAAGAAAAATAAATGTTTGGCATTCAGAAATCATGACCGGTTTTATTTGATTTTCTTTTTTATTTATTTTGGCCAACAGAAAAGATTAATCAATAAATTATCTCTCTTTTCAGAGAAAAGTAAAATATGATCCCTAAAGAAAAAAAAATGAAATAATCAATAGCAGATCTTTATGCATTTTTCAATTTTCAACTGTTGTGTTTGGAAGTGTTTTTATCTAGGATTCTATGTAACTATATGAATGAAACTAAATATTTGGAATAAGTATTAGGTATCCAATAACATTATGCAAAAGATATTGAAATTATCTTCTTCTTCTTCTTCTTCTTCTTCTTCTTCTTCTTCTTCTTCTTCTTCTTCTTCTTCTTCTAACTCTCTTTTTCTCTCTGTACACTTATATAAATATATTTACATATGAACACACACACACACACACTCACACACACACACACACACACACACACACACACACACACACACACACACACACATATATATATATATATATATATATATATATATATATATATATATATATGAATATTACATAACTATATATTCATTTAATTAGTATATCTTACATCTGCCATAAATCCACAACAATGTAGTCTGTATAATTAATTCATCTGGGCATATATTCTTACAGATATACCTTGGCCTACTGTACACAAAAATGCATTTATTCACACACACACACACACACACACACACACACACACACACACACACACACACACACACACACACTCATATATATATATATATATATATATATATATCCTCGTGTGTCTGTATATTTGAGTGTGTGCATGTGTGTTTTCCAGATAATTATCTACAAGATCAAATACTCAATAAAAATTTCACTCCTGCAAAGCACTAGTTTAATATTTATATCACGGACTTATTTGCTTCAAATCAAAAAGTTCAGATAACGACCGTCTTTCATTCATTACTTTTCATTCATTCATCAGTCCATACTAGTTTCTTATCAACCATTTATTGTATACTTTTCTAAAATGGTTGCTTTATAATTCTGCACACAGAAATGTTTTGAAACATTCATTTTCAAAACATTTATAACCAGAACAATCAATAAGATGAGTAAATTATGAGAACTGTGTAATATCTATTCCTTCTAAAAACATCTCCAACATTAGAATAATTTGTAAGCGACATCATATATATATATATATATATATATATATATATATATATATATATATATATATATATATATATGTAGAGAGAGAGAGAGAGATAGTGAGAGAGAGAGAGAACAAGAGAGAGAGAGCAAGAAATAATGTGTGTATTTGTCTCAAATTTCACTTGTGTGTCTACATTTATTTCCTCTTATAATAGATCTTATGTATATGTCTGTAACCAAATCCGTGTCACAATCAACTGGGTTATTTACTCTATCATTTATGTCTCTTAAACAATCATTGTTTAATCTTAATTACAATATTGATTAGTAACGACATCAATAATTATGTCAAGAGGAGTTAGATTTGTTTTGGATGGATATCTTTGTCAATTTGCATATCAACCGTTGTGGGTTATTTAATAATAAATCCATCCTAGTAGGAAAACCGTACTAGTACTTTTTAACCCATACGTGGATGAATAAAGACGATACATGCCATTCCCGGAGTTTGATTTGCCTCAAAACAGCCTAAGAAATCAAGTGTGTTTAAAATCCTGCTATAGGTGTTATATTTCACGAATAAATCAAGGATTACGTAGTATATAGTTTTTATTATCAGCATTCTGTTTAAAAAGTTTAATCAATGGTTACTTGGTGTTTCAGAATTTCTGGCATTATGTTGAAATCTGTTAAAATAAAACAAATATAAACGTTATATATACGTTAATTTGCTTCTTTCACATTTTCTTACTAAGAATATTTTATGGTATTGAAACTTTAATATTTACGCCCGGAGGGAATATATATTTTACTGTAAATATGAGTTTTAACATCTAAAGGTTTCCATAGTTGTCTATTGGCTGAGTACAATGGTGAAATAGAGGATTTGCTTCTTTTACATAACAATGTTAAATCTTTTATGAGGGCTTGATGGTTAAACTACTGGATTGAAATATCGTTAGAAAGTAGGTTCGAGCTCTAGTCACTTTATTACGTCACTTTCCAACAAATAACCTTAGGAGAGGCATGAACCCTCTAACCCTATAACTATGAGTTTTGAGGTACCCGTGATGTAATGGTTATTGTCGTTGGAAATGGACACGGCGACACGAGTTCAAATTCTGGACAAGACTGATTGCTTTTCACATAGCACTAAAACCCTTGGGAAAGGTATGAATCTAATTATTCTCCCTCCAGCTATTGGTAAATAGTAGGGCAGACTGTTTTCTTCAACCTTGATGAGGCAACTAGTCTAGGAGAAGGAAAACTCTGAAATCAAACCCGTTAAACTCCGCTTAAAAATTGACCTGCAGTTAAAGAAAGAAACGAAATTGAAAATCTCCAATATCACTACAAGATTCAATCAATTTAAAAAATGGGCAACTGAAAACATCAGTGGCAGTCGTACAAGTTAGAAAACATCGCCAGTCAGGACTCATGTTTTACTAATCGTAAGATCGTTGTCCTGAAATGCGCGGGTGCGAAACTATTAGCGCAGGACACCTCTTTCTTGAAAACAGATTACTCCTTAATTTTAGCTAAGTTCTTTACTTTACGAGAAAATATTATGTTGTTCATTGGTGTGTCATTAATGCTTAAGTGGTGTTCCTCATTATCAAAATATAATTAACAAAAAATGAGTTAATGTTCATGCTTGTTGAAATAACATTATCTCTGGTTGATATATAAAAAAGAGGGAGGAAAACATGCCAAGGTTGCTGATGAGATGTTCAAAACTAAAATGGTTTTCATTGCAACTCGGTGTCTCTTTTTTTGGTTACTTGAACTGAGATAATTGTTTGTAAAGTAAGTTTACTATCTATTTGCGAAAGAGTACTGCAGTATATATTTATCCAACCCCTCTATAAGCATCTAAGTGCTACACAAGGTCACTTTTCAAGTGGTGCTTTCATTTCAAAATGTTCCTTCTATTAAACTGGTTGCCTTAACAGAGCTAAAGATCCAACTCAATACAAATATATACTTATAATTGGAAGAAACCAGAAGAATTTATACCTTACCAAAGAAAATTTATTGATGGGAAACGAAGCAGTCTTGTCGAGGGTTTGAACTCATGTGTCAATTTCATTTCCAGCAACGATAGTTATTATGTAAGTCTCAATAAAAAGCGTACTGCAGGAGTTAGTTCGGTCTTTGACAAATGTTGCTGTCATTCTCTCAAACATTCAATGAGTCATGGTAATTAGGAGACTACAAAGGTTACAATTCTAGGAAGATAGACGAATAGCTATTGTAGTAAGCTTAATACTCATGATTTTCTTCCAAATAAATATATATATATATATAAATACACGAGGGGCATACGATAAGTTTCCAGACATTTTGTCCAAGCATTTAAAATTGCCGTAGACTCTTGAAAATTCCCTATGTTATTGCTATACATCTTATAAGATTACTGACCAATTTTTATGATTTCAGGTTCAAATGAACATCTACTGCAGAAATTGGAATACAGCCTGATTGTCACAGCTAGTGAATTTCAAAAATGCGATCTGACACTTTAGAAGAACGATATGCAATAAAATTGTTTTAAACTTGAAAAAAAAATGCCACAGAAACGTATGGAATGCTTCACACTGCTTTTTGATCATCTTGCATGAATCGAGCATCAGTTTTTGAGTGGCTTAAGAGACTCAAGGAAGACAGGGAGATGATGAGCAGTGTGGGAGGAGTAAGGAAGTCAATACACCACAGTTGATTGGCCAAAGGGTTAGGGTTGGAGAAACTATGTTGAGGTTTTAAGGCAGTTCAGGAAGATATTCCGTCGGAAGAGGTCAGCACTCTTAAAATAGGGTCTGATGCATTTCCACCAGGACAATGCACCAGTCCATAACTCTATCCTTGTCAAAGACTATTTGACGAAGATGGGCATCAAGACACTTCCTCACCGTCCTATAGTCCAAACATTGCTCCCTGTGACTTTTGGTTATTCCCTTAGCTCACAGGCTGTCGTTATGAGACAATTGAGGAGATGAAAGAGGCTGTGACGAAGGTCCTTGACACGTTCACACAAGAGGACTTCAATGGGGCCTTAATGAGGTTGTTGGTACGGTACAACAAGTGCATTGCAGCCGGGGAAGATTACTTTGAAGGGGACTAGAGTTTCATGTGTGTACTATCTAAAAGTGCCCATACAAAAAACGTCTGGAAAATTATCGTATGCACCTCATGTATGTATGCATGAATGTATGTATGTTTAACTAAAAGGCTCATTAAATTTGTATTCATGTGCGTAACTGTCAACTCTGCTAAAACCGAACTTAATGGTAATGTTTTTGTTATGTTTATTAATTCATTTTTACAACATGTTAATCCATTTGAGGTTATTTTAAAGCTGAAGATCAGGGAATTACTTTCATTACATGTTTCTATTTTCATTTTTGTGATCTTTTTGCACACTGTAATATGATGTCAAGTATTCCTTTTTTAATAGAAATAATTTGCACACAGTCGTATAGTTTCAAGCATTTTTATCAAATAGTAATCCTTTATATTCCTTTTTTATGGTTTCAGTTAAATATTTCTACGTAATAATGACCATCTGTTTGCACACAGTTAAATTCTAATTCAAATGGAGTTTAACGTTGATATATTTTTATTATGTCTTTAAACTGATTATTAACGGAATATATGTGCTATAACCAAACGGGGGACATCTCCACTCTAGAAGGAACCCCTCTTAAACTAGTAGACAAATTCACGTACCTAGGAAGCAGCGTCGAATCAACCGAAAAGGACATCGAAACGAGGTTAACGAAAGCATGGACAGCTATCAATAGGCTATCGACTATATGGAAATCAGACCTAACCGATAAAATGAAACGCAGTTTCTTCCAGGCAGCGGTCACATCGATACTGCTATATGGATGCACTACATGGACGCTAACAAAACGGCTGGAGAAGAAACTAGATGGCAATTACACAAGAATGCTGCGTGCAATCCTGAACAAGTCCTGGCAGCAACACCCCACAAGACACCAACTGTACGGCCACCTGCCCCCTATCACGAAAACTATTCAAGTTAGGCGAACCAGACATGCAGGACATTGCTGGAGAAGCAGAGATGAACTCATCAGAGATGTACTCTTATGGATCCCCACACACGGCCGCGCAAAAGCAGGACGACCAGCACGAACGTACATTCAGCAGCTATGTGAGGATACAGGTTGTTGTCCTGAAGACCTACCTAGGGCGATGAACGATAGGGAGGAGTGGCGAGAGAGGGTCAGGGATATCCGTGCTGCCAGCACGATATGATGATGATGATATCCTTTACGGTTTTTCACCTCAGCGTTAGCTGACGGTCTTTCACTGGAGTTTCCGCGACAGCAAGTCTCCTCAAGTCCCCAGGACTCTTCTAAGTATTCTGGTCGTTCTCAATAATGCTGTCGTTTGGATGGTCTCCACTTGGCCACCAACTTCCAAGTCCTCCAGTCCCTTTAATAATCTGTTAATTACTGTACCAGAAGCATCAATCACAGTTGGTATCATTGTCACCTTCATGTTCCACAGTTTTGTTTTGTTTTTTTTTTTCAATTCTCTAGCAAGGTCGAGGTACTTATCCTTCTTTTCACATTATTTCAGTTTATTTTGTGGTCAGCCAGAACAGCAGAGTAGACAATTTTTGTTGTTGATTATTAAAAGGTCTTTTCTACTGGTCGAGATTAGGTGATATGTATGTAGGTCAAAGTCCCGTTTGCTATTTATTTTCATTCTTTTAGCCTGAGATTGTCAGGCCTATATATTTCTTTTAAAAATCTCTACTGTCTTTGTTCTCTCCACATAAGACACATGACAGTACTCCACATTCCATGCCAGAGTAATAAACCCCAAAGTATATTCCGCCCATATAAACATCTGAGAGACAAAAAGTAACATATCCACGCACGTCAGTTATACATACAGCTAAACACACATAACGCGGTTACGCATGTGTACATATCTGCTATATGCCTATCTTTTGTGTGTATGTGAGTTATGAAAGTGAAAAAAAAATCGTGACAGATGGGGAAATAGATACATATCATCTCAGCTAGTTCTCGTCGCTTCTCGTTCTGTGTTATTAAATGTATCAAAAATACGAATACCAGCGAGACATGAGGAGAAGGGAACAGGGAAAGTATGAAATGAGAAACACGATAAGGAATAAGAAGGAAAAGAAAATCACAGCACTTTTACACACACACACACACACACACACACACACACACACAAACAAATATGTATAATAATCCACGTTTTCATGGATGGTTAACGAGCTAAACTTGTCAGTTAGTTTTACTGAGTGCCCATTGCTTTGAGCATCCTGGGTATCAGAAGAAACTGAACCCGGAGATGATTTCCCAGTTATGGAGCTCTACAAAGTGTGGAAGCAATGACTCCCAGACCCACTGTTAATGATAGAAATAATATATATATATATGTTTGACTACTTTTAGTTTTGTACAGAAAAACTTCAAATCATACATAATGTAAGGTTGATAAGCTACAATTGCCAGCCATTTCTCATATAAAAATGACTTTTGCCATGGAATAAAACAGTTACTTGAAACCTTGAAAGCTTTTTTATTAGAGATATTGCTGAGGAATCAGGCAAGGTGATGAATCAGGCAAGTTACTCTTGCTTTTATAATAAATGTGTGCTTCATATTATGCTACTGCTGACTATTATATCTGTCCTTGCTTATATATATATATATATATATATATATATATATATATTGTGACCTGTCAGCCGATCAGACGCGATGCATATTTGGAGCAACCGGGCGTATCTATGCAACGGTCCTGTGTCCGGACGCACCAAAAAAAAAAGACATTGTGCTACACTCGTACCATTGCTGGGACGTACGAAAAATACCGACGCCCAACAGTCAAACCTAACAGTTTTTGGACTTACACATCTACCTGCTATACAAACATTTATTTTGTATACATGTTCTGTTATTCAATACACTTGTTCCTTCTACTTTCTCTTCTTCCGGGTCTTCTTTCTGGTCCCTAACGGGCCACAACATATATATATACATATGAGCCCATTGATCTAGTGGGTTGAGTGTTCACCAGTATTCCGGAGACCGGACTTCAATCGCAGGTCACCCTATCGAAGACTCAAAAATTGGTACTTGATGCCACTTGCTTTGCACTCAGCATTATTAGTTACGGATCAAGAGTAAAGTGGAGTGATCCAGGGAATGGAATAGCACCCTTCCTTATAATTTGGAGTAGTAGGTGATGAGATAAGAGACTTCTGGTCTCACTTGCCAACGCTTGCCGGCTTTACTTATATATATATATATATATATATATATATATATATATTCACACACTTTCGAATATATAACTCCTCCTACCAAATTAATGCTCAGATTCTGAAAATCCTCAACTACACCAAATGAATAAAACAACTTATATTGAAGAGCCTAAAATAACTAACTGTTGCAAATATTTTGTAACTTAGTATATTCAGATCAATGAATAAATAAGTGAATAAATAATGAAAATAGAGAAAAAAAAAATGTTCCACGCTTTTAAATGTTCCACGCTTCTCTATTTCATCAGATGTAGATTTTGTCATCGTGAATTTTTAAAAAATTCCTATGAAGTTATCCCAAAAGGTCAAATTGTAAATTTAATTTTCCCTGTTGTTTTATATATATTGTAAAGTAAAGTTGGCGATCGTAGTCGAGGGCAACCAGAAGGCTGTCTTTTCGATAGCTACTACACTGAGGTTTAATGGAGGGCGCTGCTCTTTTCCCTGGATTGCTCCAATTTACCTTTGATACGTACCTTATATTGCTGAGTGTTAAGCAAGGAGGTATTATCCGAACGTCTCAGAAAAGTTCATACTCTGAAAAGTTCATTTAGAGATATTATATCAGCTGTTGATAAATTTTTGAACAATGATATCCAAGCATTGTAACACCAAGGAAGAATTATGAATTCAGTAATGAGGAGACTATTGGAAACTTAAGACTATTTTTTGTCAAATTTCAAGAGGATTCCTTGATCAGCCAATGAACTTTTCAGCCTCTTTATTTAAAAATAATCAGTACACGGAATAAGTGGTAGTGTATATAGAAATGCAAGTTTGTATAACGGAAACACCGATGCAATGATGCTTGGGGAATTGATATAATGATCACATAGGGAAGAAGCTGACAGTCACCATACTGACAGTCAACATATTTGCATAATGTAAGGTTGATAAGCTACAATTGCCAGCCATTTCTCATAAGTATGAATCACTACCTGTCTCGTAGAGCTGGCTTTGTACTAAGTTTTGCCTAGTTTTGCAAATAAAAATGTTGACCTCAGCAGATAGAATAGTAAATTTAATTACATTGCTTGAGTAAATACAATCATTTTATTTGCATTCATTTAATAGATTTTTGTAGAAGATTCCATAAAATATTATATATACTCTCATATACATTAATTATATTATTATTCGACTATGGATACATCTTCAATATCTTGATGTAATTACTGAAAAACACGTTTGGTTCCACTGAGCGAAACCAGTGGGAGATCAAATCGTCGTGGACTTTTATTTTTGCACTCTTTAAAAAGTATAATTAAATTTCAACACCACATGAGGGATGAAAGAGAACACAACTTCATCCATCTCTTTTCTTCCGGTTCGAAAAACCTTTGTGGCCTTCCGGGTGCCATTTCTCTTATACTGGCAATCTGACGCTTCCGTTTTCCACGTTAGGTGATGCAGTCCCTTAACTGTCAGTATCGTCTTACTTTGTTAGTGGCTTTGACCGTCTCAGATACGAGTACTGGTGGCAAATAACAGTTCATTATGACGTTCGTTGGGTTGAAGATGTTTTTCCTTGAGTATTTAATGATGCACACTTTCATATTGACGTATATACATCCTTTGACATTTGTACAACAGTAGACATTCTATTATTTTACATAGATACTTTATATTTCCATCTTTTTTTTTTCGTATTTTCCACGAGCTTCTTACTTTGCTTTTTTAACTAGTGTTTTGGACCGTCTCAGATACATTTACTGGTGGCCAGCACATTTTGAAAGGTTCTCTGGAGCACTAAAACTATGGAAGATCGTCGGATTTTACTTTTTTATCACAGACGAGATTTCACTTACGATGGGAATTTCAATATTTTTCACTTGATCTTCCCAGCAATTACAAAGTATTATTTGATTGATGTTTCAGTTTCTTTTATTGCATCTGTGTGGCATAAAAATTTACAGATCTAAACGAGTGTTGAAGATCTTAGCAGCTCGATATTAAATGGTTATAATCCATCGAATCTGCTGTTGGCAGTATCAGTAGTTTGGTAGTATGGCCTTGATTAGTAGGTAATAATTCCAATAGACCATTGTGAAAGCGATCATCGATTCGTAGTGGTTCTCAACATTATCTGTCTGTGACGTCCTGTTCTTTACAAATTGTAAGTCCTTGACCATTAACTCAGGGGTCAATTTCGGGGATTGAAGTGGAACACGATTGAAGAGCACTTCATCAAGTTAGAACCAGAGGTTTTTTTTTAATTTGAAAAAAAAAACAGTCGGAACGCAATGAGTACGGGGAATACATTAAATGTTCAAAGATTTTCCATACTTAAGAAATGATCATGCCAGTCGACTAAATCCATGGTTGACTTCCTAGTCCAGAAAATTATCTGCGTCATTGAATCGAGAAAATTTCTCACATTAACACTGCGTACAACTGGTTCTCATGATACTTCCAATGCCAAAACAATTTCCGTGTTGTTTGGTTGTACTGTAACCTCTAGTCCTAAAGTTAATACGCAGTGTAAAGTTTTTCTATCATAATGAAATGATCGTTTCGATTTGGCGTTGGATACGGCTACATTCCTTGTTTAGGTATCTTTCCAGAAAATCATATTTTTGAGTCCAAATCTTATTTCAAACAATACAGTTGCTTACTGAATATTCTTGTAGTAAAATTAATTCCAAGTTCCGGTAAGTAATTTCCTCTGAATCACTACAAATTCACTGAAGAATTTGTGTCGATAAAATCCTTTTCGATTGTTATACTAAAGACTGATCTTGGTTTAATCAGGGATTATCTTCATTTGATGTATTCGTAAATATCCATTTTTTTTTCTTTGCTCACGTGTATCTTATGCAGCAGTGACTTGGCCTGTATCTACCAAGAAGAGAAAGACAAGAATTAATTCTTTGAACAATATCCGTTTCTGTAATATTATAAGGAATCCGTTTTCCTCGTTTCACATTTTTTTCCGAGACTGATTCCACAAGCAACTAAGAAGTGAATAAACTTATAGGACATTTGTACGTTTTATTAGTATTGTGCAGATGATGCTGGAAAATTTTGCATCATGAGCAATTTTTAAGTTGTCCTGGTTTAACTGATAATGACATTTCTGAACGTGAGAAATTTTGTTTTTCTCTTTTAAATTGTCTTATGTGAAACAAGAAGGGATGAACTTCTTATGTATTGTTACACACATATTATATATATATATATATATATATATATATATATATATATATTTCATAGAATTTACTGTTCAGCTTACATTTCATTTCCAACTAAATAATTCCTACGATATATATATATATATATATATATATATATATATAATTGCAAATTCAGAAAAACTCTACTTAGGTTTCACCTAAACGGATAATTAGGATATTTTCGACTAAAGGAAAGTTGCACCATACTAAATTTATTGATCAAAAGATAGCTAAAAAGAATAAAATTAAGATAAATAAATGAATAAATTAACAAACAATTATTAAAAAGAGAAAATTGTGATTTATCTAACAAGGAGCCTAATTTTCTTGTGCCTACAAACATTAAGTATTTCAGAACTTTCATTGCAATTATTGTAGGAAGCTTTTCGGGAATTTTCTCTTCCATACATAGATTGCAATATATATATATATATATATATATATATATGTGTGTGTGTGTGTGTGTGTGTGTGTGTGTGTATGTGAGGATAACGTAGACACAGAGTCAACGGCACATGGATGCAGTCAGTTTCTTCTATCCCCGATGCAATCATCGGACCAATATGTATGCATGTATGTATGTATGAGGCATAATGGTTATCGTCATTGTAAGTGTACTTGACAACACGAGTTTAAAATGTGAAAGTTCATCTGTTAAATTTCGCGCTAATCCCCTTGATAAAGGCATGCAGCAACTTCTTATCCGTCCTGTCCCCTTGGGTTCTTCACACTTGCCTTGGTAAAGCAACCGGTCTGTGAAAAGAAAACCACTGGATATAAAACTTGTCGAATGCTGTTCGTAGATTGTGATGATGCAGAACCGCATTCTTCAGATGGCAGCTTTTATAAAAAGATTGGTTGGTTTTGTACAAGCCACAAGTTTTATCAACAAATCATCTGTGTAAGTAATCTATCTGTTCCTATTCTGACTGTTGAGTGCACATTAGTTTTATCAAAAGTACTTTCCTTTGATACATAACTAGTCATAAGCTTATTTCATTAATATATCTGAAGGGTTTGTTTCTGCTGGTTTATTATTACTATTTACTCATTAGAATTTTTCACATCAGCGTTAACTGATGGTTTTTCACTGTAGTTTAAGTGATAGCAAGTCTTCTCAAGTCTACAGTATTCTTGCTGTTCTCAACAATGCAGTAGTTTCGATGGTCTCTACTCGTCCGCCAACTTCTATGTCCTCCAATAATTCTTTAGCTACTGTTTCAATTGGTATAATTGTCACCTTCATGTTCCATAGTTTTTTTTCAATTCCCAAACAAGGTCGCGGTATTTCTCCTTCTTTTCACATTCTTTCAGTTTTATTCTGTGGTCAGCCGGGACAGCAGAGTCGACAATTTTGTAAAATCTCTTTTGTTTGTTGACTATCATTAGGTCTGGTCTTCTGGCTGAGATTAGGTGATCCATGTGTATATCAAAGCCTCATAGGAGTTTATGTGTGTCATTCTCAATGACAGCTGCTGGGTTGTGCATAAACCATTTGTTCATATGGTCAAATTTCAATTTCTTGCACATCTCCCAGTGGATCAGCTTGTCCACCCAGTCGTGTCTTGTCTTATACTCCTTCGGTGCTAAATTGCTGCATTCGCTTATTATGTGATGGCTGTAATCAGTCCTCCTCCGTATTTTTTAATGTAGTCTTCGAGTTTTTGTATCAGTTCGTCAACGCTGTCTTCAATGCTGGCAAGTCCTCTTCCTCCCTCATTTCTTGATACATATAGTCTGTTAATGTCGTTTCTCGGATGTAATGCCTTATGCATGGTCATTAGTTTTCTTGTTCTTTGGTCCATTTATTTAAGTTCATCGCTGGTCCACTTCAGAAATGGTTCGGAATATCTAACGAGGGGTGCAGCCCAACTATTTATTCTGTTGATAAGGTTTTGGCTTGAGAGTTTTGTCTCGTGTAGTTTCTTGTTCTCCTGAGACATTCTTTTGGAATTTTGTCTTTCATTTCCACTTGTTTGATGGTGTCAGCCTCCAAGATGCCCAAGTAGTTGTATGTTTCGTTTTCTGCAAGCGTTCTAATCTTGTCTTGATTTGATAGTTCCTTTCCGTCAGTTAGATGTCGTTTGCTACCTTTCATTACCAACATGGCACATTTTTCTATTCTATTCCAAATTCCATTCTTATGTCTTGACTGTATATTTTAACTGCGTGTATTCGAGTTTTCAATTCTTTTTCATTTTTTTGTAATTAATTTGATACCATCCAATTTCATTACGTGATTGATTTTTTCTTGCGATCTACTAAGTTTGTATTCATCAGTGGATTTTCTGAATATGTGGTTAACTGGCGTCATGACAATAATGAATAGTAACGGGGATAGTGCATCTCCTTGAAATATACCTCTTTTTATCTTTGCTTCAGCTAAGCTTCTTCCTCCTGCTCTCAATTCCACTATCCAGGTATTTATAGTTTTCTCGATAAAGTTTATGATTTCATGTGATATTTTGTACATTTTGAGGCAGTTTATTATCCAGCTTTGCGGAACCATATCATATGCCTTTTGGTAGTAAATCCAAGCCAAAGATAATTTTTTCCGTCTGGTTTTGCTCTCATTTAGGGTGTGTTGATTTTACTCCTTTGGGAATTTTCACACTAGCGTCAGTAGATGGATTTTCACTGGAGATTGGGTGACATTTAGTTTCTTCAAGTCTCCAGGTCTCTTCTCAGTATTCTGACTAATCTTAATAGTGCTGTCGTCCGGATGGTCTACACTCGTGTTCTAATTTCCAATTCTTCCAGTCTCTTTACCAATCCTTTGTTAACTGTACCGAGTGCACCGATTACTATTGGTATCACTATCCATTTCATGTTCCACAGGTTTTCAATTCCCTAAATGGTCGAGGTCCTTATCCCTCTTTTAACATTCACTCAATTTCAATCTGTGGTCCAACGTGACAGCAAACTCCACAATTTTGCCAATTCGCTTTTTATGGATTATTATTATTATTATTATTATTATTTTATTTACTCCTTTAGAGTTTTTCACATCAGTTTTATCTGATGGTTTTTCACTGGAGTTTGAGTGACAGTAAGTTTCCTCAAGTCTCCAGGACTCGTCACAGGATTCTGGCCGTTCTTAGCAATTCTGTCGTTTGGATAGTCTCTACCCGTCCACCAACTTTCAAGTCCTCCAGAGCTTTTAATAACCCTTTAGTTATTGTGCCCAACGCACCAATCACAAATGGCACAATCGTTACTTTCATGTTCCACAGTTTTTTTTAATTCTCTAGCAAGGTCGACGTACTTATCTTTTTTTTCACTTTTCTTCAGATTTATTCTGTGGTCAACCGGGACAGCAAAGTCGACGATTTTACAAATTCTCTTTTTTTTTTTTTTGGTTGATTATTATGAGGTCTGGTCTTCTGGCCGGGATTAGGTGATCTGTTTGTATGTTAAAGTCCCATAGGACTTTATGCAATTCATTTTCTAGGACAGGTGCTGGGTTGTGTATATATCATTTGTTTGTATGGTTGAATTGAAATTTCCTGCACATTTCCCAGTGGACCACCTTGCTGACCCAGTCATGTCTCGCCTTATACTCCTTCTGTGCTAATTTGCTGCATTCACTTATTATGTGATTAATCGTTTCGTCTCTGTCACCGCATAGCCTACATATACTGTTTTGTTGCGTATTATTATTATTATTATTATTATTATTATTTTAATCTTTGAGAGTTTTTCACATCGACATTAGCGGATGATTTTCCACTGAAGTCTGAGCCGTAGCAAGTCTCCTCAAGTCTCCAGGACTCTTCTCAGTATTCTGACCGATCTTAACCATACTGTACTTTTGACAGTCTCCACCTGTCCCGTTATTTCCAAATCCTCTAGTCATTGTACCAAGTGTCTGGTTTCTCTACCAAGAGCAATAATTACTAATGGTATAATCGTCACTTTCAAGTTCCACATTTCTTTAAAATTCCGTAACAAGATCCAGGTACTTATCCCTTTTTTGCATTATTATTATTATTATTATTATTATTATTATTATTATTATTATTAACAATGTATATTCGGTTTTAAAGAACTTTACGTAGAAATTAATTTCATGTACACACCGAAGTACTATCGATGATTTTACAATATTAGTATCATCGTATATAATTTTCAGTACGATTTGACTGTGAATCTTATTTTAGATGTTATAACGATTCCAAAAACTAGGAATTTTTCTGGTATTTTTTCGATATAATTTTAAGCTAGATTTAAAGCTACTAAAACTGCACTCAGAATTGGAGAAAGATAAAGAAATGAAACAATCTCCAACCGCACTCTCCAATATGGATTGAATTGTTTTAAGATCAATAACTTATACCGTTAAATGATATCCTGAAAAGAACAACTAACAGTTGTTTATTACGATATTTTATCACTGAACGTTGAGTAGTACAAGTAAACGAGCACCCGAAAACATTCAGGAGAGCGTGGAACATTGAAATGGTTCAAGTGCTTAAAACACATACAGGACCCCACTGAAAATCTTCAATGAACTTTCAGTTAAAAAGAAAACAAACAAATATGATTTTGTTCCAGTGTAATATAACTAACTCTTATAATGTACAACAGGTGTTTTCAATACCAGGAAGGAAACAGGGCCATTAGTTATGATGGACATGAGCTTGGCTATCCAAACAAAATACATTAAACCCAAAATAGATAAGAGTCAAAAGAATTGGACGTATGGCCAGGATAAAGGCAGAAAATTTGTGTAAGTATAAAAACTATTCTGACAATACAGCTGGAAATATTGACATGTTCTAATGTTTGGAGAAAGGTCTTAAATAACTTATTTTGTTTTTTATACGGTGTGTAAAACGATAAGAATTAAACACTTTCTATATCAAATAGATTACTCTGTGCTCACCCTGCTTAATTTTGGCAGAATCATCTATTGAAATGCCTGATATATATATATATATATATATATATATATATATATATATATATATATATATGACCAATGATAAAATTAAAAAAATATAGCAGTAGTAATAGTATTGTATGGTTATACCAGTGTAACTTTAACGAAACGCTTGTAGTAAAAAATATGGATTGAACCTATACAAAGATACTATATGCTGGTTCAGAAAAGACCTGGAAGCATCATCCTAGAAAACGACATTTGTACGACCTCTTACCTTTTATCGCACAAACCATTCAAGTATTAGGGGTTAGTAATACAGAGTAGAGCTGAGTAATAAGGGCCAACACAAAGCGACATTCACCAATGAATCACAACACATGGACACACCAGTTTTGACCGTGTAGTAAAACTTTCATTCATCAACTCTTTGAGGACACTGGGTACCATCTTGAGGATGTACACAAAACGATGGCCATTACAGATAGATGGTGAGAGAGAGTCAAGGTGTTGTTGATGATGATGATGATATGTAATGCTCGTGGTGTACAAATAGATACTTGAATCTTTCCAAAGAGCAGAAAAGGCGGTGGGACATGAAGATGACAGTGATAACATTTGTAGTTGGAGTCACTGGAACGGATACCAAAGGCCTGGAAAATTTACCTGAGGATATGACATGAAGAATCGTGCCGATCCAGACTTCAAAATTTTTAAATCAGCTAGAATACTCAGAAGAGTTCCGGAAACCTGAGGAGTCTCGCTATTATTCAACGTTGGGTAAATAAACACCAGTTAAATCTAGTGTATAAAACTCACAAGTAGTAAATTGATTATACCTAAGCAGAGGAAACCGAAAGCATGAAAACTAATCTCTCGTAATATAAGCTACACTCATTCGCATAAGATTGGTTACAAAAAGTTGAAACGGAAATGATACAGAAAATCAAGCTGAGTGTTTGCAGAAAGAAAGAGAGACGAGACGAGATGAGACAAGACGAGATGACAACAGACGAGACATTCAATAATATAATAAAATAATGGAAGTTATGGAAAAGGAATAAAGTGTTAAGAATACATAGACCTTGCTAAAGAACGAAACAGAGAACGTTAAAGAGGCAGTGATATCAATCAAAGTTGGTTCCCTTACAACAATTTCGAAATAAGTCGAAAAGAAACTTGAGGAACTGGATATGTTTGGGATGATTAAAACTATTCCGGTCAGGAAGAAGTAAAAGAAGACCTAATTGATTATCTACAAGAGAATATTAACGTGAATTCAACAAACGTGCACAAAAGGAATACGAGACTAGGCATGACGACAGGCAAGATGATCCACTAGGAATTATAAAAGACATCAGCATGTGACCATACTAACAAATGGTATATACTCAAGCCAGAATCTTTTCAAGACAATGAGACGCCTAAAATATTCTGGGACTTTGAAATACAAACTATTACGCAATCCTCAGAAGAAACACAGATACATTGTTAATTAACAAGAGGAAAAAGATTTTAGTGCATTTTGCTGTTTCGGTTGACCATAGAGTGAAAATAAAGCAAATCGAAAAGGATGATAAATCCTTACTTCTTGCCAAAAATCGAGGAAAAACGTGTGGGACATGAAACTGACAGAGATACCAATTTTAAGTGGTACTCTTGGAACAGTTTCATTTTGGTTAGGAAACGATTGGAGGAATTGAAAATCAGAGGAACGATCGAAACCGTATAGAACGCAATAATGTCGAGCTTGGCTTAAATCCTGCAAAGAATCTTGGATTCCTGGAGAGACTTGCTGTCACTAAGACTCCAGTGAAAGATCCTCAGTTGGAGCTTTTTGTGAAAAACTTGGTTTATTTTTTCCTTATAGACATTTCAACATTTATGGATTATTTAATGCCAAATCTATGCTTTTAGAGGAACAGCGATATTATTAATCCATAGTTGGGTGGATAGAGGGATAATACCAGGAGCAAAAATCTCGCAAGAAGTAAAATAATTAGACCAATTAAGAATATTAATGAAATGGAGGTTCTCTCTCTCTCTCTCCCTCTCTCTCTCTCTCTCTCTCTCTGAAAAAGAGACGTAAAATCACGGGTTTTGCTAGTTCAACTCGTTCAGTTTGTACCATCAAACCAAGTGTCCAGACATAATAATTAAAGATAAAAAGGGAAAAAATGTTGCCTATTTATAGATATAGCCATTCCATCAGGTAAGAACACACCTGTAAAATAAATTTCAAAAACGCTGTCAGTACAAATTGTAAAATTGAAATGAAAAAATGTGGTTACTCAAAGTTCTTTTATTATAGGGTGTTATTAAAAAGGGTGTTAACATATTCAGTTGAATCCCAGGCTATTACGAAATAAAGAAAACTGTTTTCACACGCACCGGTAACCTACTTTGTAAACCACTCTCCATAAAATCTCATTTTGTCTTTAATATTCCTCTATTTACGATATTAAATCAAATTCACTTTTACTACAAACAATATTACCTCCTGTCATGCTATTAGACTTGATGTAGGACTAATCATCTAGGGTAAATATGAACTACCATATAGCAAAGTTAGGGATTAAATAGAACTAGTACTGTTCCTCGACAACGAAAGCTTTAGGATAAAATAACTCTCAAAAATTGATACAACATTTAATAAAGAAACCAAGAAAACACCTTTACTTAATGATCGTTGACTGCCGTAGTTTTCTGACTCCAATATACTTTATATTGAGTAAATATCAAAATGGGTAGGAAAGGAAATTCATGGGGACTTGTTCAAGGTATAAACATTTTACTATTCTGAGAAATGGCATGTGAACGAAACAGCGTGCGTCCTGGAAAGTGAGACTCTAAAATCGTCTGGAACTTTAAAAAAGAAATCGATGGCATAGGTACATCCAGAAAACCATAACTAGTATTAATTAACAAGAATAAAAGAAGATGTCATCTAGTGCATATTACTGTTCCATCAGACTACAAAATGGAAGCAAAATAAAATGAAATGATAGACAAAATATGCATCTTGCCGCAGACTGTGGAACATAAAAGTGATGCTGATGTCCACTATATTTTATGTTCTTCAAAAAGAAACTCCAATAACTGGAAATCAGAGGAATAATCGGGGGCGTCTATTGAAATCAGGAATTATTCTGAGAAATGTACCAGGGATCTTAGGAGACTTGTTGTCACGCAAACTTCAGTAAGGGGATTCCCTGTGCTGTAATGGTTAAAGAGCTGGACTGTTAGTTCGAACTATAACGTTCACTTTCGGACAAATATCCTTAGGATAGGTATGAACCCCCTTATCCTCCCATCTATGGGATAAATAGTACCAATACTGTCTTTCCAAAAGGATATGTTTGGCATTAAATAACTCGAGAAGGTTGATATGCCATTAAATAACAAACAGACAACCAAACTTCAGTGTAAAGTCTCTAATGAAAATCAGTTTGAAAACTTGCAATGTAAAAGAAGACAATAATAGTTGGAACATTATGACGACAGTGATAGTCATAATATTCTCTTCTTTATTACAATCGCAAATATATCAGAAAACACAGTGAGAGAGATGGCACTCCGTGTAAGGTTTGAGGACATGTAATCCACAGGACGGCTGAAATCGGTGAGAATTCTGAGAAAAATTCCTGGTGAGGGGAGAACTGTCGTAATTACTCGAATTCAGTCGATCGGCCAAAAGACCAGACCTTAAAATAATCAGTAAAAAAAGAGAATTTGCAAAATTGTCGACTTTGCTATTCCGGCTGACCACAGAATGAAACTGAAAGAATAAGAAAAGAAAGTTCAATACCTCGACCTAGCTAGAGAATTGAAAAAAAAAAAACAACAAAACTGTAGAACATGCAAGAGACATTTATACCAATTGTGTTTGGAGCATTTGGTACAGTAACTAAAGGATTACTATAGAGACTGGAGGACTTGGAAGTAGGGGGACGAGTGGAGACCATCCAAACAACAATATTATTGCGATTAGTCAGAATACTGAGAAGAGTCCTCGACACTTGAGGAGACTTGCTGTCACTGAAACTCCAGTGAAAGACCATCAGCTATCGCTGATGTGAAAAACTCCCATAATAATAATCTCAGCTCTTTAGTTTATGGTGGTACTAAACTATCTGTGCCAGGACAGCCCGATAAATTCTGAAAATTTGAGGAGACGTAATGGTATTTATTCGTATATGAAGAGACTCATTGACATTTGTTTCGCGATAAAGATGAAATGAGGGAATTTTGTGATACTAAGAAGATGCAGTCGTATCGATACTGCTATATGGATGCATTACTTGAACGCTAAAAAAACGGCTGGAGAAAAAGCTAAACAGCAATTACACAAGAATGTTTCGAGCAATATTGAACAAGTCCTGGAGGGAACACTCCCACAGCACCAACTATACGGCCACCAAGCTCTTATCACAAAAACTATCCAAGTTAGACGAACCAAACATGCAGGACACTGATGGTGAAGCAGGAACGAGCTCATAAGTGATGTACTCCTATAGACCCCATATATGGCAGAGCCAAAGCAGGACGACCAGCTCGAACATATATACAGCAGCTCTGTGAGGATACGGGATGTAGCCCTGAAGACCTGCCAGAGGCGATGAACGATAAGGAGAAGTGGCGAAAGAGGGTCAGTGATATCCGTGCTGGCGGCACGACATGATGATGATGATGATGAAGTGTTTAAGATGTCTTAAAGGGTTTGATATCTCTTAATCTCCAATAAACCTGGTACTTAAAATCAAAATTGAGATTGAATTAACCTCACTGCCGTGGATAAGTTGATACTTTAAAGAAAATTCTGAGATGATACTGAGAAAGGTTCTGGATATTTGTGGCAATTTGCGGCCACTCAGTCTTCGGCAAATGCCTACAACCATCTGAAGTCAACAGGTAGATACATTAACCCTATACATACCGGATTAATTGAGGTAAAGACACCCTACAAAGAAGCGTGCACAGTAAAATCTTCGATTTTTGCTTTTCAGAACATTAGAAGAAATACAATACTTCAGCTTATGAAGAATCAATCTGGTATACATTGGAGACAGATATTGTATATGTCTTTGAAACAGATATTTCTTTAATCCATGATATCATTAATACAAGGAATCAATTGGTAAATCGCTAAAATTCCACAATATTTTCCAATAAAAATCGAATTTTGGTGCGAAGACCAGATTTATTTCTTTGTTAATCAAAACAAATAAATTTGTCAACCCATTGACTTCGAGATAGAAATAGATGAAACATTGATTGTAAAAGAAAATCGAGAAAGTAGATAAGTATCTAGATCTATCTAGTTGAAAAAGTTAAGGACCATAAAAGGAACAGTGATACTAATTGACTTTAGAACCCACGTAACAATGCCAAAAAACCAAAAAGGGAGTCCTGTGAAAGTAGAAATCTGAGTTAGAAATCAAACTATTCACACCACATTACCGAATTCTGACAAGAATTGTGAATAACTGAGGTAACTTGTTGTCAATCGTACTTTAGTGAAAATCATCTGTTCCAATTTGTGTTAAATCTCGAAGAGTGTAAATAATAACAAGAACAGATAAATCAACTTATGTACAAAGATATCAAGTTATTGCAAAAAAAAAAAAAAGAAAAAAAGAAAAATAACCGAAGAATCTAATACAAACAATAAGAATATACAGCCAAGTTAGACGAGTGTGGATGGTCAATGAAAAATGGTTATCATGAAACGTCGGAAAACAGAAACACTGGGAGGTATAGTAAAGAGCGTTAGAACAAGAGGAGAGAAGGGAAATTAATGGACATTTTGGAAGCAGTCATCATCAAATAAATAGAGATAAATAAATAAAAAATAGCAATTAAGAACCAATCTCAACAGCAGACATCCTATTAAGAGAATAATCACCTGGGCAGTCCCTCTGTTACAATATTTAGAACCATTCATAAAATTAGCAAAGGGTTAACACGCACAAGTCACCTATAGTTCAAGAAAACTGCTGAGGATGCACAAGGCTTTATATCAGATAGATGATGTGACAGACTATATGTGTTGAGGTGCCCGTGGTGTAATGGTTATCGTCGTAGGAAATAGACAGGACGACACGAGTTCTAATCCTGAACGAGACTGATTGCATTTCACATAGCACTAATACCCTTGGGAAAGGTATGAATCCAATTATTCTCCCTCCAGCTATGGGTAAATAGTAGGGCAGACTGGGTTCTTCAGCCTTGGTGAGGCAACTAGTCGAGGAGAAGGAATACTTTGAATTCAAACCTGTTAAACCCCGCTTAAAAGTTGACCTTGTGTCATATCCTGCCCGAGCGAAGGGGTTGCTAAATATGATATGTTTTGAGAAAAGAAGGAGGAAAAAGACGAGACAGTGATTTTGATTGTGTAGGTTTATCAATAAAATAACTCAGCGAGTACATTAACAAGAGTAAACAAAGGCAAATTACAGAAGACAGTAATATCACCAAGAGTATGAAAACAAACAGAAAAGAAACAAAAACTAGAAAACTGAATTAAGAAGAAAAACAAATGTATTGATATTTCAAGCGACAAACTGGTGAGATTGTGCAAGTGAAGACAACCTGGATTTGGCTAAGAAAGGGAAATCCTAGAAGTGAAACTGGGTCCCTTTTAATAACAATACAAAACAAAGCTATTATGATCAATTATATTAAAGTAAAAATTGATTACTTCTCGAGAGAAAAGCAAATGTAAGTTATGTGGATACAGAGATAAATCGATGAATTACATTATAAGTCAATCCGAGTATATCAAACCAAAAATCTATAATAAGGAACTGAATAAAGTGTGTAGTCTACGTGGTGACAGAGATGGAACGGTTAATCACATAATAACCGAACTCAGCAAATTATCAGAAAAAGTATTTCAAGACAAGACACATCTATGTTGGAAAGTTTACACAGTGGGGATTGAGGGGCTTAAGAGGTATAAAGAAAAATAGGTATTGCCATTGAATAGTAAAACTGAGAAAAACAAGGAAAATGGAATGGAGGTATTGGAAGTCACAGGAAGAATTCAGACTATCCTGACAAAGGCATTGGTAAAATCGTCTAGAATACTCAGAAAAGGTCTAGAAACTGGAGTAGTCCTGAAATTTCTTAGGATCCTGTGAAAGACAAGCAACTATCTCTGATGTAAGAAATTTGCACGATCACAAAAAAGTTGTGATATGGTCCCCAGAATTTGGATAAGACAATCTCTGAAAATGTACAAATAACTGACAAAGTTAAAAGCTTCATCAAGAATCCATAGAAATCTGGAAAGTTCATTACTAGAATGCGGACTAAACTGAAAAGTTCATTATCGGAATGAGGACTAATCATTGCAGTTGTTGGTTGGTTGGTTCGTTCGTTTTTATGGCATATCAACCTTGGTTGGTTATTTAAACCCAAATCTATTTTTATGCAAATAGTCAGTTCTATTTTTAAAAAAAATCCGTTTAGCATAAGTACACAGTTTAATTGTCAAAACACTTCTATTTCAAGCTATTCATTTCAGTTAAATAGTTCTAATTCACCTAATTCAGTTTAGTATAAGAATAGATTTTGCTTACACTCAGTTAAATGTCCAAACAGTTCTATTTTAAACAAGTCAGTTTAGTGTAAGTACAGTTTCAATGTCAAAAACAGTTCCATTTCAAACAATTCAGTTTAGCATAAGCACCCAGTTTAAATGTAAGTACAGCATAATTATCAAAACCATTTCTATTTCAAGCCATTCAATTTAGTCAAACAGTTCTAATTCAAACAAATCAGTTTAATATAAATATGCAGTTTGTTCTATTTAACCCATAGATAGGGCCCTTATCAGGTGCTACCACTCCGGGCCTGAGCGGACCTGAGAGCAATACCAGTGAAGGGTTGCTCCGCATTCCCCAAAGCTCCACCTTCACTGGAACCTCACCATCAGAGGGTTTAGTGTCATATCAGGACACTCATTGGGGAGTAGTCTTATGTGTCTGTAGAGGTGCAGTTGGTGTATTCTACAACCCCTGCCGACTGGGCAATACACAGAGTTAAATGTCAAAACAGTTTTATTTCAGATAATTCAGTTTAGCATAAGTACACTGTTTAGACGTTAAAACAGTTCTATTTCAAGCAATTCAGTCTAGCATAAATACGCACTTTAAATGAAAAAAAACAGTAAAGTCAAGAAACCATGGTTTATTTCTATCTAACCCATAGAGAGGAATCTTATCAGGTGCTACTACTCCAGGCAAGAGTGGACCTGGAAGCGATGCCATTCCTCAAAGCTCCAGCATTACTGGAACCTCACCACCAGATTGTTTAGTGTCATAAATAGGAAACTCGTTGGATGGGGTCTTACCCCTCTATAGAAAAGCAGTGTGTGTATTCTACAGCCCCAGCAGACTGGGCAACATTGCAGTGGTGAACATCCGAAAAGGAATCTTCCAGAGAGATTCACTCTCACTACTGCTATTTGTTATAATAATTGTTCCACTGATTTATATACATAGGAAACAAAGGCTTGCAAATTCATAAAATAACGAGACAAGATAACTCGCCTTATGTATTTGGACGATATGAAGATATTTGTCAAAAACGAAAAAGAACGAGAAACCCTGATAAGAATATATAGATAGGATACAGGAATAGAATTTGGCATTGAAAAATGTTCCATGCTGGTGATGGGAAATAGAAAAGGTAACAACAGAAGGAATAGAACTGCCAAGTGAGGAAATCAGAAGATTTAAAGACTATGAAAATTGCAACTACTGGCAATAATGGAAGCAGAGATCATCAAACAAACAGAAATTAATGAAAAAGTAAGAAAATAGTAACTCTCAAAAATTAGAAAACTTCTTGAGATTAAGCTCAGCTGTAGAAATCATCATCAGGACACTTTCCCTTGTAAGATATTCTGGACCATTCTTAAAATGGATAGGGAGAAACTCAAACAAATGGACCTAAAGCTAAAGAAATTGATGATTATGCGGTGGACCTTAAAACTGAGAGATATAATAGACAGACTAAGAAAAGAAGGAAGAAGAGTACTCCCCTGCATTATGGAATATCTAGTCCTCTAGCAAGGTGCAATTATCATCATTATTATTATGATTGTTATAATCATTATTGCAAGTTTATCCCACCAGCTGTGCCATGTGAGTTTTTTTCATTTTTTTTAAGTTCACTTGACGGAGAGTCTATTTCTACATATCTTAGCATATATTAACAGTCTTGATTCTTCCTCTGGTTTTCAGTTATTGCAATTTCTTTTTCCATATTCTTTATATTGTTCCAAGGGGAGCAACTATGTTTGGTGCCACCATCACCTTCATGTTCTACAGCTTTGTCATTTCTCTGGCAAATCCATGTATTTGTCAAGATTTTCACTATTTGTGTGTGTGTGTGTGTGTGTGTGTGTGTATGAGTGTTTAATTTTCCATCTCTTATCCGCTGATACGATAAAATTCACTTGATGCCATGTTCTTTTTTTTTGTGAATCATTTCTAGGTTCGCTTTGGTTGGGTTTATTTAATGTCAAAGTCATCCTTCTTGAAGGGCACTAGGGATACTATTAAACCCATCTCTTGGAGGATAAAGAGTTTCATGCCTTTCCAAAGGGTATGAGTCCGAAAATAGATGTAATAGCACGACTGGAGTTCGAACTCGGTTACTTATAAGCTGCAGTCTAGTACTTTAAACACCCCACACCACAGGTACATCCTATTCGAGATTTGGATATCCATTTGTATCTCATAGTCTCAGGTAAGTTTATACGTCTCATTTTCAAAAGAAAAATAGTTTGTGCATGTGCTATTTGTAAGCATGAATAAACGTTTGTCTGGAGCACAATTCCTGTGGACCTCCTATCCCACCCCGTCATTTGGCAGCATGTCCGATTAATATCATCATTATTGTTATTTTTATTATCATTGTCAAGAATGAATTTTGATTAGATCGATCGGTTCTGATATTTTGGAAATCTTGAAACTCTTCGGCTGTTATATAAAAAATTACATCCCGGATAAAAAAAAAAAATAATGGATGGATGGAAGGAGGGATAAAGATGCATTTGCATTTATATTAAGAGAAACGCGCCCAGAACTAAATAAAATGAACGCACTAATGTGTTCATACATGCATACACCCACGCCCATAAAAGAGAAGGCACACAGAAAGTTGAGTAGAGGTCGAAAAAGGAAGAGCAAGAAAAAAGTCACACACATTCTTCCAATGACGCACTCTAAAGTAATTGTTTTCTCTTTCCGTACAGCGTTCCTGCATAACAATTGGGCTAAATTATCTATAAAAAGCAATGTACATTATCCGCAAGTCTGGCGGGGAATCTATCTAAATCGAAAATAAAATAGGAGACACGGTAAGTATAATGTACATGAATGTTAAGTCAATGCCTACAGTAAGGCAATGGTTAGTAAGCTGGACCAGATAATATTGATAATGACTGGGGATTCAATTCACTATCAACATTAAACTCGGCTAAGTTTCCGCCAAATCAAGCCAAGTTTTAAAATAGCTTCAAATATACCGGTTATTTAAGTAAAGATACAAAACTACATACATTATGCATACAAGGATATATATATATATATATATATATATATATATATATATATATATATATATATATATATATATCCTTGTCGGAATTAGGTACCCTGAGGAACCGTTTAGGCAAAACTGTAGTAGGATAGTCCTGACTGACAAATTATTTTATATATATACATATATATATATATATATGTATGTGTGTGTGTGTGTGTGTGTGTGTGTGTGTGTGTGTGTGTGTGTGTATCATTCGGTCCTGTTAAACCGGAGTTGGGAGTAATCTCATTAGGACAAAAAAAAAAACATTCAACTGTGAACATTTAAATTTTCCTGGTAAAGAGCTCAATGTAACTGATTTATATTTAAAAAAAAAAAAAAAACACATAATAGGATGGAAATAAATTTATAATCCTAATGTGACCAGTTTTGTTTTTTCTTAAAGATATATATATGTGTGTGTGTGTGTGTGTGTGTGTGTGCACAGGTTGTTTAAGTATTCTCGTTACAACAAAGAAGTTAATATTTCTTTGTTATTCTTTTTTAAAATTTAATATTGAATACATTTCGGAAGTGTTTTCTTTTTGGTACATCGAGAAAAATTCAGCACCCCCCCCGACAAACACACGCACATACAGCCGCATGCATGCACACACAGATGGATAGATAAAGAGCTGGAGAGTTCTGTTTTTCTGATAAGTCGGTGTTGGTTGACAGCTCAAGTAGTTCGTTTATCTCATGTCAGTTTTAGAGGAAAAATGTCTGGGCTTGGGCCTCACTACTCTCTATCTTTAAAATAATTGTTGATAACTAAGAAAAATAACAGAGCTAAAATCAGTTAAATATTTTGAGGGTAGTACTATATATATATATATATATATATATATATATATATATATATATATATATGGTGTGTGTGTGTGTGTGATTTTTGTTTGGTTGGGTTTTACGGCATATCAACTCTTGTAAAGTTATGTAATGTTAAGTATCGTTTATACATATACGCATTAGATTTAAATGATGTGAAAACGAATAGGTAACATTTTCAATCAGACAGAGCTCTTTTATATTTATTTGCACACAGTTAAATGTTTTCAAACATTGATATTTAGTTCTAAAAGTTCTATTCAGTATTACTCATTCGTTTGCACAAAGTAAAATAATTTTAAGCATTAATAATAACAATTTAATTTACTTTCGGTCATTTGTTTGCACACAGTTAAATGTTTTTTATCACATAGATAGGACCCTAACAGGTACTACCATTCCAGGCAGAGTAGACAATGGTGTAATGACAATGAAGGAGTACTCCACATTCTCAAATTTCCAGAACTGGAACTTGACCAACAGACGGGTTTGTGTCATACCCAGTGCACGTATGTGTCTGCGTATGTATATATAAAAGTGTGGAATTTTTAATAGAAAAGTTAAAAACATTATACTCTTATTTACTTCTCTAATCTTTTTGTTCTAATCTTCTTCTTATAATAATAATAATAATAATAATAATAATAATTATTATTATTATTATTATTATTATTATTATTATTATTAACAAAAAAAAGAGAATTTGCAAAATTGTCAACAGACCACAGAATAAAACTGAAAGAATGAGAAAAGAAGGATAAGTACCTCGACCTTGCTAGAGAATTGAAAAAGCTGTGGAACATAAATGTGACGATTGTACCAATAGAGATTGGTGCTTTTGGCACAATAACTAACGGATTATTAATAGACCTGGAGGACTTGGAAGTTGGCGGACGGGTAGAGACTATCCAAATGACAGCATTACTGAGAACGGCCAGAATACTGGGAAGAGTCCGGGAAACATGAGGAGACTTGCTGTCACTCAGACTCCAGTGAGGAACCATCAGCTAATACTGGTGTGAAAAACTCTATAAGAGAGGAAATAATAAATTAGAAATGTGTAGAAGAATCAAAACTATAGAAGGCCCAGCGTTAAAATCGGCCGGAAAATTCCGAAGAGTACTGGAGACTAAGGGAGACTTGTTGTCACTGAGACTCCAGTGACTGCTTAGAAAAAATTACAAGATATAAAATTATACTATCTGGACCTTGACCTAGAGTTAAAACAGTGTCATGAAATATGTAGGTGACAATAATACGAATCATTGTCTAAGCACTTAGAACAATTCCATTGAATCTAAGTAAAAAGAATAACGGACGGGCAAATCCGAAAATGAATTGAGATTGTCAGCACAAAAAAACAATTGAAATCGTCGATTAATAGAGAATAGTCCAGGGGAGCTAAAGAGAGATTCTGTCACCGAGATTTCTGTTGAAACCATTAGTTATTGTTGGTGTGATAAACTAGAAAAGTGTTTAAGGCGAGACATGACGAGGTCGGCAAGGTGATCCATTGGGAAATGTGCAAGAAATTTAAATTTGACCATACTAGCAAATGGTATATGCACAACCCAGCACCTGTCCTAGAAAATGACACACATAAACTCCTATGGGACTTTAACATACAAACGGATCACCTAATCCCGGCCAGAAAACCAGACCTTATAATAATAAACAAAAAAAGAGCGTTCGCAAAATTGTCGACTTTGCTGTCCTGGTGGACCACAGAATAAATCTGAAAGAATGTGAAAAGAAGGATAAGTACCTCGACCTTGCTAAAGAACTAAAAAAGCTGTGGAACATGAAAGTGACGATTGTGCCAATTGTGTTTGGTGCTTTAGGCACAATAACTAAAGTATTATTAAAGGGCCTGGAGGACTTGGGAGTTGGCGGACGGGTAGAGACTATCCAAATGACTGCATTGCTGAGAACAGCCATAATCTTGAGACGAGTCCTGGAGACTTGAGGAGACCTGATGTCACTCAGCTCCAGTGAAAACGCTGATGTGAAAAACTCTAATAATAATAATAATAATAATAATAATAATAATAATAATAATAAGAAGAAGAAGAAGAAGAAGAAGAAGAAAATACCCAACCAGAATACAAGACCAAGTGTTAATTGACAAGAAAAAAAATACTCTTATATAATTGATTTTTGTTCTTCCAGTGGACCACGAATGAAAATGAAAGAAAACGAAAAGATAAACAAAGAGTAGAACAATCTGTAGAATATAAAAGTGTCTGTGAAATTAATTGTGCTTGTTGCAGCTTGGAACAATTCTTTAAAGTCTAGAAAATAGAATGGGATCAGAGAAAGAATGGCGGCTATCCAGACAATATCCTTAAAAGCGTCCTAAAAATGTGCAGAGAAAAACCTCCGGTTTAAAATGATTAGAGAAGCTATCAAGAAATAAAATAATTATCTAAAATTGCAATTATCTCGTCCCGTTTCAGATAACTTATACTTTAGACATCACAAATGTTATATATATATTATATATATATATATATGCATAATGGCTAGAGTGTTCGCCAATGTCCCGGGAGACTTGGGTTCAATCCCAGGTCGAGTCCTATCAAAGACTCAAAAATGGTACTTGATACGTCTTTGGTCAACATTCAGCATTATAATGTACGGATCAAGGATAAAGTGGGACAATCTTGAGAAAGGAGTAGTACCCTCCCCTACACATAGGTGTTGTAGCTATCTCCACCTTTAGTTTTACATTATATATATATATATATATATATATATATATATATATATATATAAATAATTAACAAAAGTGATAAGACAAATTTGGATATCATTTTATGTTGCTAATTTTTTGATAGTTCCCAAGTAGTTTCAGTTTTTGTCCACCGTCGGAAGAAAAAAGTTTTGTAGAAAAACAAAAAGTCTTTTTTAAAGGACTTGATATGCCATACTGATCGTGATAAAAAATGTACCGTTTGCATAGCAAAATACACTATATATATATATATATATATATATGTATATATATATATATATATATATATATATATAATCTCTATGAAGCAATAATGAGCAAATTACTCATTGCCGATCATTACTGTGTCGAGGTCAGTCTTTTGAATCCTTAACACTAGGAGTATTTAATAAAAAGATGAAAGGAAGAGTCTCAGAAACAAAAAACATTTTTTATACATGATTATCTAAATAACTTGGTTCGTCTGGCATTTTGCAGGCTAAAACTAATTCCAAAACAATAACACATATCCACCCCCCACTATAAAAAGCAAACACACACACACACACACACACACACACACACACACACACACACACACACACACACACACACTAACACACACACACACACATTACCGACTCAGCAAAACATGTACATGCATTTATAGTGTGGAATGAATTAGGAGTGTTTTCCCGCGCATATCCTTACCCATGAAACGCATCGACATTTGAATGCATGAATTCTGTTGTAAGCGACAATGCACATTCAAATTGTGAGTGGAATTTTTGCAGGATCTCATCCATAGATACACATCTATTCGTGACAAATGTAAGCGTACTTTTCTATGTACCTTAGCACACGCCATAGCGCGCATGAAAGTCCGTATGAATACTAAGACTCACAGACAAAAGCTGACGTTCTCCATCCCCATCACGTTACGCATGCGCGTGCACCTAAACAAACCCTCTCCCAATATACAAAATGTAGAATCCTCTTCCCTTGCAGTTTTGTTGTTTTGATCATAAATCTACAAAGATCAGTCCAGCAAGTACCAGATTCGGTCATGGGTCTCGAAACCCGATCTTCTGTTTGATGACTTGTTCACGGATTTGCGCAGTATCTCAACATTGTGGTCAGTTTAGCGTATGCGCAACTATCTATTTTCCAAGATTAGAAAAAGAACAAAAAAACATTAGGCATATATATATATATATATATATATATATATATATATATCGGTGAAATTAGATAAAAATCGTACTCTTTCTTATCCTTTTACCAAGTGTATACATTATGTCTTATAGCGTAGCATTAAGCTCTCGATTTAACTTATATAGCCACTTTATACGAAAGGAGACGATGACACAGCTTGACAAACAATTTTTCTATTCAGCTATATATATCATAGATGCACCTATAAGAGTGTGTTTATAAGTTTTATGACACAGTTTTCGCAGTCTGTATGTAGGAGTTATAAAAATAAAGGGGTTAGTTTAAAACTTTTGAAGGGGGATATCACTTGCTTTTAGTTTAGGTGTGTCATGTGGAAAATAATAGCTTTCATAGTTTAGATTTTGCTTTATCCGGGTGTTCATTGTTAATCGATTTTTGATTTCAAAATGTCAAAACTAAACAATCCCCACCACAAATAGATAGATATATCCCCACAAAATATTATATATATATATATATATATATATATATATATATATATATATATATATATATATTATTATTATTATTATTATTATTATTATTATTATCATAACCAGTTGGAAATAATTCTAAGCGAGAACTACTAAAATATTTCATAAATAGAATATTAAATTTAAATAATCCTGGTAATGAGCTAAATGTAAGAAAATCCACTGAGAAAATAATTTTCACTTAAAAACATCAACAATCGGTCAAATGAAGATAATAAACTTATTTCCATCCTGTTAAAAGCATTGATATATTGTTAGATCTGAAGGAGTTCACTTAGTCTTTTAGAGCATTGATTTATATCAATGATTTTAATAGGATGGAAATAAATTTATTATCCTAATGTGATTTATTGTCGTTTTTTTGAGGAGGATATATATATATATATATATATATATATATATATATATATATATATATATATATATATATATACAGGTATGTAGATAGATAGATAGATAGATAGATAGAATCTATAAATAGAGGAAGATTCCTATGAGACCTTCATGTATGCATGCACTAGGAAATTCAATGTATATATATATATATATATATATATATATATATATATATATATATATATATATATATATATATTATTTGAATTTCTTAACATACATAAACATATTAAGTTATAGACTTCCAAACATTTGTCAACGCAACTATTACAAGTTGTGATATTAATGCATTTTTGCATGTTATGCTCTGTACGCACGCCTACACTTAATAATATCTTTCTTTCTTTCTTTCTTTATTTCTTTCTTTATTTATTTACTTTCCTTCGTTCTATCTTCTTTCTTTCTTTCTGTCTTTCTTTCTTTCTTTCCCCGAAAAACTTTTTTTATTTCTATTCATTTCTCTCTTTCTCTTCAAAACTTCCATAAAGTACCTAAAATCATTGATTCCTTTTTACTAGCAAACACGTGTAAAAAAAGTATTTAAAAAAATGTAAGTTTTTCTCATATATGCAGGATATGAGTTATAGACTTAACTTCCTAAACACTGATCCCCCTGAATCAATCTATCAATCTATCTATCTATCTATCTTTATATATACATATATATATATATATATTGAGAGAGAGAGAGAGAGAGAGAAAGAAAGAGAGAGAGAGTGGGGGTAAAGGTTAAATCTCATAACAATTAAAGACACAAGTCACGCATAGATATGTACACATACGTACTTAAAATAGGGAAAAGTTTCAAGGCTTCCCTCTCTTTCATTCTCTCTATCTATCTATCCATCTATCTACCTCAAAATCTTTCGTGCACTATTCACACGGTGGTGTAATGGTTAGCAAGCTCGACTTGCAAACCTACACGAGTGAGTTCGAGTCTCATTGGGCGCCCCTTTCATATGGCCTTGTGCCACATCTAAGCAAAAAAAGCTTAGTAAATTACCTCTCTCTCTCTCTCACACACACACACACAGTTGCCGATAAATATAGATAGATAGATACGCAGAGATTATGAAGCACGTACAAAGCATATACAATAGATGAAGATGATGATAGTAACATGCACTCATCGCTTATGTAAAAGTTTATATGATTTAACTAATTTACATGAATATATGGACACACACACACACACACACAAACACACACACACACAAACACACACACACACACACACACACACACACATATATATATATATATATATAGCAAGAGAGAGAAAGAAGAAATGAGAGAGAATAAACTCACGTATACGTTGCATACACACACAGAGAGTACACAAACGTACTCCACACTCGCGAAAGAAAAGTTTAAAGGTTTCTCCTTTCTCTCTCTCTCTCTCTCTCTCTCTCTCTCTCTCTCTCTCACTCTCACACACACTCTCTCTCTCTTATGTAAATACACACACACAGCGTCATACACACATACACACGTGCAATCATAGAGAACTTCTTGACAGACCCAATTGCCAAACGCAGTGTCACTCGCACGCATGCGTGCTCAGGTTTTTTTTTTCTTCTTTTACAATACAATAAAGGACGTCGTGAAACAGAAATTAGAATTGTCACCCGATATGAGAAGTTACCACCTACCGTAACGTAGTTTACTTTTCATAAATCCCTTGGACCGGCCCTCACATCATACGGCCGGTATGGCCTCAGCCGTTGTAAAAAAAAAAAAAATAACTAAAGGTACTACTAGTATCGACGGTAGTGAAATACTAAATACAGCTTGTCCTCTCGTACCTCTACCACCACGGCTGCCACTACAGCCAAGTACCAGCAGCAGCAGCGCTTATTGGTAGTAGGAATAGTAATAGTAGAGACAATAGTAATAGTGTTAGAAGTAAAACTAGTGCCGGAAACTGGAGAAACAGTAGTTGCAGATTAAACTGTAGAAGGAGCTGAAGATAGAGCCATAAAGCATTGATTATACAATGCATAGTTATTGCGGCTGTTGATGTTGTTACTGTGTGTGCGGAGGAGATGATTTTGTCTGCTGCAGTAGTACTTGTGGATAAAACGTGTTTATACATACTACTACTAAAAAAATGAGTTGAGAAAAAGCGCGTGTTTTTCCCGGATTTTTCTATTATTTGTTTTTGTTTATCTTATTTATTTCCTGGACGTCTGGAAGTGGCTATCCATCTATCTATCCATCAATTGATTCATCCATGTATCCATCCATCCATCCACCCTTCCATCCATCCATCCATCCATCCACCCAAAGATCCATTCATTAAGGTTGATACCACAACAAAGATTTTTACCAGAGCTGGATATTATTTTTTAACAAAATCAGGAAAAAGAAAAAAAAAAGAGGAGTTGATTTAAAAAAAAAAAAGTTGCCTTCTTTTCCCTATGGATGCTAATTCAACCGTTAAGTGCTTTTTGTCTTTTAGACAAAACTGTATATATATATGTATATATATATATATATATATACTTATCGTTTTTACTTTTGTTTCTTTTAGGAGTCATCTTTCACTCATTGTACGAAACGAATTCATCTTATATCTATTCATTTTTATTCAAAATACATTTATGCAGTATCTACACACACAAACACACACACACACTCACACACTTACATATATATATATATATATATATGAGTGTGTGTGAATGTGCATATGTGTGTGTATGTGTGTGCTTGCATATGCGTTTTCTCACCTCCACATGTCAACCTCATGACTATAAATTTCACATATTTATGAAATGCAACGATCAGATGAAAAATGCAAACCATCCGAGCACAAGTTTCATCAAATTATATATATATATATATATATATATATATATATATATATATATATATATATATATATATATATATATATAAAGCTGAGAAAATGATTATTTTAGATTTATTCCGGTTTTATTAGTCATTGTTTGAACCTGTTTCTGATTAAAAAAAAAAAAAAATCAACGTTTTTTTAACGATTTGATGATTTCACTATATATATATATATATATATATATATATATATATATATATATATATATATATACTGCGATACACTCATGCTTTTATAAGCGTTAGTGGGTATGTAAACGTTATGTGCACATACAGGTATACATTAGCAAAAGCGTATACACTGAAGTAGGTATATGGGAATGCCCCCGGAAATTTAATAATTATTTAAAAGAGCGTTTTGTTGTTGTTGTTGTTTTTTTATAGAAACAAACCCAACCGTAAACTTGACTGAGAACTTGGTAGTTACACATCAAAGATATTGTCATTTTATCTTATGTGAGTCTTTTTGACATGCAAGGGAAAAGATATTGCCAAACATTTTTTTTCGTATCCCACGTACACACAAACACAAAAAATGTAACACGCAGAAACGCAGAAAAACAAATTAATGATCAGACAATCAAATACTAAACATGGGACGCTAGCCATGTGTAAGTTGTCCTTGTAACTATTACTGCTGCAGTGAGCTGGATTCACTCTAAGTCCCCAACACCTTCCGTTATCCAAAAAAAAAAACGAATTTACTTGATGCAACAAAATTATCTGATCTCATTAATTCATTTGGCTTTTTCCGTGCTAATGTAAGTTAAAGTAAATATGAAGTCGCTTGTGTATTTCTGACAGGCAGCCAGGGTTCTATTAACCAATAGGCAAAATAAGCACGTGCTTAGGGCACCAAATGAGAAGGGGGAGACACCTAAGCCTTTGTTTTTTTTTTTTTTTTGTTTCTTGTTTTTTTTTTTCCTCAGAAGATACAATACTTTGTCGATGATATTTGTTGTAAAACAAGAAAAGCTACAGTAAAACTGCCATGAAAAAAATGTATAAAAATTATTCAATTATCATTTTTACCATTTCTTGAAGGATTCTTTAACCATGAATACTGCGCTTCTATATTATTATTATTATTATTATTATTATTATTATTATTATTATTATTTT